>JAPYZJ010001908.1:0-23927 GCA_030522765.1 Ophioninae sp. B BG-2022a
TTTGTGGCAATTTCGGCAGAAACTAGGATGCAATCATATTTGATGAATAAAAGATGGAAAGAAAAGTTTATAAATATTAAATGAATAAAGGAAACCTGAGCAACAAAAATTTAAAAACTTTATGCGAAACTTTCTTTTGATATTATTTTCTGCTTTTTGTTGTCCTCATAAATTTTATATCATCTAAAGATCATCCGATATGCAAAAATTGGTTTTAATTTATTCCTTTTATTTGCAAAATAAGATATTACTGACACTTTTAGAAAGATTATGTAGGTTAGCAGATTTTATTCAATATTTTCATAATATTTTTATTAGATTTTTTGCTTTTTAAAAATTTTCTTGTTTAAAAATCGCAAAAAAGCATTTGCTTCAAAATTCAAAAAAATTTCTAAATTACAAACTATGTATACTGTTTAATAAAGAACTTTAATTACTTTAATGTGTTTGTCAAATTGATTTTGAAAAAAAATTATTGCTAGTTGGCGTAAATTAGATTCTGTTGTAGAGAAATACACTTTTTACTTAAAAGTAAATGACAGATATAAAATCATCTTAAATCTATTTTAAAAGTACTTTTTGCAATAAGTTTCAAGATTTAATTTGTAAAATTTAGTTTATTCTAATTTATTGAATAAGACGTATTATAAAATCACAAAAGTTTTATGCAAGCAGTTGGATTTAAAAAGCATCTAAAACTAATTATTTACTGTAAATTTCTATATTCATGTTGCTGATGTAATATATTAAGGCTATTGGAGAAGCGGAAGTTATTAAAAAGCATGTTATTGTTTCTATCAGCTTGGAATTAGGTTCTATGGCTTTTTTAAGAAATAAAATAAAGTTTAGAGCCAGGCCCATACTAGTATAGCAGAAAGGCAAAGATTTTAAGTGTATGACTGGAAATGTGCGTAGAAGTTTGTGAAGACTAAACTGAACTGAAAAACTAAACAATATTTCTGCAATTGGATAGTCTGTTAGGTAGAGAAATACATGAGAAAGACACGAAACATATATCATTGTTTCTAAGACTTCTTTGAAAACCTTAAGACGTTCTGCGATAGAGTTCAAGGACGAAAGTGTTAAAGTTATAGAAAGAGAAATAATAATGGTGAGATAGAGCTCCTTACAGTGCACATACTCGAGTATTTTGCGACGCATTGGGAGACAAAACAATAGTAAATAAAAGATGCAAAATAATAAAAATCTATTTTCCTACATTTTTTATGTCAGAGTTGATAATTTTCAAAAAAACAGAGCTTTTTAAATAGTTATTTATACTTTTACTGGCCAGTTTGAGAACTATGATCACTTGCTTGCGAAATTTTGGTTGACACGGTAACATGTCATTCAAAATTATCCTACTTAGAAATCCAGGCGTATCTAAAAATCAATACACAGGTTTTTGGTTCTAACACTATAAGATACCTGACTTGTTTTTATTTTAAATCACAAAATCTGAAAAAAATACAAAATTTACCTTACAATTACTAAAAAGTTAAATTACAGGTCGAAACTATATTGTACAAATATAAGCACACTTTATGCACGATCACCCGCTTCTATATTATCTTTATCTTTAAAGTTTTTACCCAATTTTTTCCGAGCAATTTTTCGTTTGAATGCGTCTATGAATTCAACAGATCTTGACAAAGCTTTGAATCTTTTACTATTATTGTCATTCATTTTCACAATAAAAGTTTCGGGCGATATGCAGTATTCCAATGTTTTAAAGAAATCTGACATTTTTTTCACAAACGTGATCTTTGTGCAGTTAAAATCTGTAAAAATCTTTGTCTCGAGTTCGGTATCTTCAAATTTCTTTATGCTTATAAAATATGCTGCGATAAACAGCACAAAGTCATATTCGGGAATAAAAACCTGCTCATGATCAAAGGTGTAAAAAAACTTCTCGAAATAAAAATCCAATTCTTCAGTTATTTTGAGGCCATATTGCTCGCACAGCGCTTTAAAATATAATTTGGCGATTGCAATGTCATTTCTGAACATTCTACGGATATTTTGCCTACTTATTTCTATAGAGCTCAACAACACCCCTGTCTCGGACGCTCTAGATCCTATGAATGAATTCATGTCTGTACAGGGGTTTATTAGATCAAGAATTCTGTTTTTGAGATTTTCAATTGATATATAAAGAACAGTCTTGGAAAACTCATAGCATGCTGACTCTAAAGGCGGGTATTTGTTCTTTATTAGAATTAGTCTGGTGTAGATATCCAATTCTTTGAAGTCGGATCTGCAATCTTTCAAAAAATATGTTTTTCCAACCTTCTCCATTTCTGATCTCCTATTTAAGTATATTAGAGCAAAAAACTCTCTTTTAGATACATTAAAGCCGGATTCTAGTTTTGTCTTTTTGAATTCGAAAAACCCGGTGAAATACTTAAATACTTTGTCATTGGGAAATTTGAAGAATTCCCTGGCCTCTTCAAAGAGAAGCTTCATTAAAATCATTCTTGTGAGATAGCATCCTGTCCCCAGAAATATCTTTTTCTCTTTTTTTACTCTTCTAATCTTTTTTGTTTTCAAAGCAACAAGATGCGGGTCTTCGTGCGCAACCTCCTGCATATTTTGCAGAGTATGTCCATTGCTGCAAATCAAACTTGACTCTATTTTTCTGTATTCTGTTCCGCATATTTCACATCTCATGCAGAATGGGGAAGAAGCAATGCTAAATTACTAGAATGGATTGCTTTTGAATCAAGGCCAAAAATTAGAAAAGCAGCAGTTATCTTTTGACAGCTGATTAAACCTATCATTTCAAAATTTTACAATGGTAGCTAAGTGTGCAATAAAGGAACTTTACAATATTTTATACGCATTTTGCTAAAATCAGTAAATTGAGTATGATGCAATGCAGGTATTTTTGGATCAATCGATATCCTTGATTTTCAATTCTTGGAGACTTTAAATAAAATCTAGTCTAAGTCAAAATAAATCATAATATAAAAAGATGCGCTTTAAAACCTAGAAATATCTAAAAACAGCAAGTATAACCTGAAATCATTATCCTGCTAAATTACATCCTATTGTTTTGTTAACCTTGTGAATCAGTCATCATAGTTCAAAAGAGAGTTATAGTCAGGATCAAGCTGCAGACATTAGCCTTTATTTTATCATAATAAAATATTGTAAAAAGAGTAAAGAATTTGTATTTTGGCTTTTGAAACACAAACATTGTTCATAAAAGTGAAATATCATTGATTGCATATGCTCAATCTGCTTTTAGCATTTTCAATAATTTTGCTAATTAATTTGATTGGAGGATTGGCAATAGTAGGGACTATAAGTCATATTGAAAACAATGTTTATTCGGCAAAGAAAACCATTCTTTGCTGCGTTTGGGTACCAATGCTATGCCATACTTACCTGTATTTTATTTCGGTATCCTACAGACTAATTTTTTTGAGCTTATCGGCCCAGGCAATATTTCTCTGGCTCTGCCAAGAATATCCCTTCATTAAGCCCAGTGATCCTAGGTTTATTGTGGGTGCTTGCCTTACCTTACTCAACCATTTTTATCTTACTGGTATTTTTATGAATTCATCTTCAAATAGGATTATTGCTATAATTCTGTCATATCTAATAATATGGCTGCCTGCACTGATCTGTGCATTTTCTATCAGTGCAACGAAAGAAGTGTTGTTTTTTCAAGGGCCTGCAAACGGTGTCAAGAAACGTTGACAAACTATTGAAAGTTTAATTTGTTAAACTCTATTTTTTACATTTTGCAAATCTTTTATAACAAGAGCACAAGGCATTTTCATTAGGTCAGTCTTTGTGTAAAAATTTTTAATTGAAAAAAATTAGCAAATATTTTATTTAAAAAGTTTTTGAGGTTTCCTTCTTTGATCTGATCCACTTCAAAAATTGACCCACGTAAGTCTCTGAGACTCGACCTTTGGACTTTATAAAGAGTGTTTCGTCTCCAGCACTCATACTGAAGAAGAAGCAAACAGGAGTGATCCAGATAACTACAAAACACAGAATGACAGTAATAATTCTTATGTTCACAACCGTGATGAACCTAATCATCAAAAAATAATTTATCAAAGACCCTATCAGGCCGTAGATAAATCTGTAGTCTTCTGGCTTAATTATGGGATATGAGTCAAACAAACAGTGGTAGGAGTATTGGATCGACAAGCTAAACAAAATTTGGAGAAAGGGAACGCCAATAAACAGAAAGAGCAAATGGGACCCGACAGCAATGTACAGGATATTTTGTATAAGGTCTTTTGAGGCGTATGGGTTTTCGTCTAAATAATCAATAAATTTGATTATGCCTATTCCTGCGGCTATAATCAAGGCAATGATAATGCAGAGCACGAATGTGACCTTTATGAATTCTATGATAATCATGGGTTCAAGGATTTGTAATTTTTTTATTTGTAAGAATATTTCTAAAAGCAACCAAGCAAATTTTAACAAAATTGGAGATGCAAAAACGAACCAACAGAAATATGGCAAACTTGGACCATTCTAATTGCGAGGACAGTTAAAATAAACGTAAGAATTAGCATTCCAAATACTCTTTAATGTCCCTATTTTACATTTTCTTGGTGATACTCGGACAAACAAAGGCAAAAACTATTTTGTTGTGTTGCTGTCAAAAATGCATGAATAGATAAAGATATCAAACTATCTTAGAAAGCCTGTCTGCCTTTTTCTAGATCATTTTCTTTTTTGAAGCAAAGATACACTTGGTCACCCTTCAATGGTGGAAGAATGCTTTGATTTAGCGGTAGAAGGGACAACTTTAAAGGACATTAGGCTTTTCAATACCTCGAAGAGCGTAATTGTTGTCGATAAAGCTCAAAACTACGGCACAACATACATTAAAATGAAAGATCTCAAAGACAGTCCTTACATTTCGAACTTTGAAGTGAAATTTGAGAGCGAGTCTATAAAGGGGTCTGATTTCACCTTTGTTGTAGAGTCTCTTCCTTTTTTCTTAAGTCCTACAGACAATTCTGTAAAGCTCTTCTCAGAAAAGGTAATGGGTGATTTTATTGAATATGCTAAAGTTGAGAATATCTTTTTTATTTCTGAAAGCTTGGCCAAAATTCCAACATCTAAAAACGATATTTTAAAATTGGAAATCTCAAGAAATGACAAATTTTATCTAAATCAAGCCTTGGCCAAAGCCGACTTGTCAAGTTTACGAGAACACTTTTCTGATAAGACTAATCCAATTTACAGAGCACTTGTCGATCTTGCCGTGTTTAGTGATCAGGACCTGAGAAAAATCTCGTTGAACTTTGGCTTTTCGGCCTTCATATATCCTGTGTACGGGATAAGCGAGATCTCCGAATCTGCGTGTTTTAGGAATTCGTTCAGAGGCACCACTTATGTCCTCAACAAAACATTGGAATACTCAGAAATGTGTGAAGATGATGAATTTAGACACCTTTTTACATGTGAGCTGGGCACTATACGTGCTAAAAAATATGAAAGGCAGAGCCTGAAACCTGGAAAATTTTACATCAGAGCCATACTTTCAAGTAAGATAAAATTCAATGGAATCTTCCTAGCCTTTATTGAGCTAAACAAGGATGAGCTGGCCTTGGACTTTGAAAATCCCGACAGCCAAGATGACAAGTTCGTCAAAGTCATAGGACTTGACTCCTCAGCTCATGTTTGCGATAAGGGACTTCAGGTTATGTATTTTATCAAGAGACATTCGAAGATTGAAGACCATGAACTCAAAAAGCTGTTGATATTTGAGAGTGATATTCTTATTGACTTGTCTTTTATTACAAAATACGATATTGATCAATTTAGCTGAATTTTCATCAGAATTTCCTGAATAAATTGCTAAAATTTATCTTAAATAAAATTGCTTTGAAAGTATTCAACGTAAATATGCATGTTGTTCTGACAGTATTTAACGCAAATGTGCATGTTGTTTTTTATCGTTGCTTTTTTTTGATTTATTGGGGTTTAATGTTTCAAAATCTCTAATTAATTTACATTTTTACCAAGGCTCAATAAAATTTGTTTGTTGGGGTAATGGTGATTTCTAATCACTAAGAACTGCTAGGCATTATCACTTTAAGTAATTCTAGCCATTCACTAAACTACAAAGGAGAAGAAAGTGCTTTCAAAAATACAAAATCTAAAATTTTTATTTCCATCCTCAGCAAATGATAAAAATCTCAATTGTGCCAGACACTAACATTTTGATTTCAAGTTTAGAAGTAGTGAAAGGCCTCTATTCCTGCTCACTTAATGCCCAATACACTGTAAACTTTTCCAAGACTGTTTTAAATGAGTTGGACGGACTTAAGAAGAAGAGCGTACACGCAAGAAACGCCATAAAGTTTATAGAAAGCGTCACAGACCTGCTGAAGACAGAAATAGAAGGCAAGATTGACGAGAGGAAAATGGACGTAGTTGTAGATGTGAGGGAACTGATAACGACACAGAACAACGATGACAAAATATTAAATTACTGCTTTCAGTTGGAAAACCCAGTTTTTCTGACAAACGACAAGGCATTTATTTTAAAATGTGATTCGCACAACATCAAGTCGGTGAAGGTTGAGGACAAAAAGCTCTCTGCTATTGTAAAAGAAATCCACAAGCTGTTTGGTCTTAATACTGCTGACAAACAGAATGAAGCAAAAAAGGCGTTTATTGAGCACCTAAAGCAGAGTGTCAAGGCGACTATAGAGCCTTGTTTTATCGATATATTGTCAAAAGAACTAGGAAATAACTTTGAGATTATGCTGAAAGAGGATACCACGTTAGAATTCTACTGCAACCTGGTTGTGAAAAACTTTTTTTTATTCAAAAATTTTCTTCCACAGAAATCTCCCAAAATTATAAAAGAATTTGTAGACAGTCTGAAGACCAAAGACCTGCCAAGAATCAAGCATTTGGCCGGTGTAGTTTGCCATCTGTTCCGAAAGACTTTGCCTGAGGATGCTTTTTAGGTCAAAGACCACATGCTTTCATCACAGTCTCAAATATTTTGAACTGATTAAGCAGAAATAATGTCAAGTAGATATTTCATGTTTACTGATTTTAAAAGTTTGTTCTTCTTTAAATGATTTTTAAGTTATCACAGCCAGACAAAAGTAATAGCAAACCTCGTTTTATTTCAATAAATTCTAAATTTTTAATAGCCCAATGGTCAAATTTTTGAGAAAATCTCCGCCCAAAGCAAATGATGGCATGAAGCTATCAGAAATAATAGCTTGTACCTTCAAAATACTTTTAAAAACAATGATGGGGCATGGAATAAATGATATGCCAATTGCCAGCAGGCCTCATCAGCTTTTACTTATTCCGATAGTTTCTACTCTTCTTGTTGATTTTACAGGAGTGCTGATCGGAAAATTGGTTAGAAAATTAGATTTCGTGTCCTACAAGCTCGCTTATGGTGTCTTTACCAGGTTGTATCAGATTTCTTCAACCCACCTGTTTTTTTCAGGCATTATGTCTTATTTCTGCAATGAGAACACAGACTCTATTTTTATTGTAGTTTCATCATCCTTGGTCTTTCTCGTACCATTCATTATTGTTGACTCTCTTTTAAAGTTAGAGTCTAGGGTTATCTTTGTAGTCTATTTTTATCTCTCATCACAGTCAATGATGAAGTCATTACAAAGAAAAAAAGAACTTACAGTTTTCAACTACTTGTTTCTACGAGTTTTAATCATGATCATGCAACTGATTGTTTTCAGCTACATAAAAAATTCATTGTTTATTGATTTTTAGAACTGATGTGAAAAGCGCTGCAAATTAAATTCTATTTTCAGCACCAGGCTAGCATTTTATTGTTTATAAATTGCAGGACCAGCCCAAAATCTCATATGTTGGTCTTATGTGTCTCGTTAGATTTAAATTAAAAATTGCCAATAAAATTCTTAAAACTTTTTAATTTCTGGCAATGATAGTTGTCGCAAGATGTAAGCTTATAAAGTAGGCTTGAAATTTTGACCATGCAAAATGGCAGATTGTGATCTTTCAATAATTTTTGGATTTTTCAATCGAAAATTATCCCTTCAATGGACAAAATAAAAAGTAAAATAAAGGGTAATTACGACAAGTACAAGAATCATCCGCTTGTTTCCATGTATTTGTGCAGCAACTATGATTGTATAATCTGCAAGAAGCAAGTTTTACAAGAAGAACTGCCTAGAAAGGACAAGGCTTTGCAAACACCAAACTCTATTCTGAAAGAAAACACCGAACTGACAAATACTCTTGAAAAGCTTTCTGCCTCAGTGAAGCTGTGGATTGAAAAGTTTGGCTTCCATAGTTTTGGTAGAATACCAAATGAAGTTATTAATCGTTTTACAAATCATGATATTAAAACTGATAAAGCTGAAATCTACCAGAGCTTTTTGGATTGCAGCGATCTTTCTGACTCAAAATTTGCTTTCAGTAAAATTGACCATAAAGTCTTCAACCATGTTTATGCATGTAACTTTACAGACGGTATGTTTAAGAAATTCAACAATAAGCTAGCAGACGATCCTTTTATGTATTCCAAGGAGGAAAAAACTAAGATACTGTATATTCTGGTATTGGCATATCTGTATTGCCACAGAAACCAGATCGATGGCAAAAGGATAGCCAAGAGAATCCTGGAAATGGGTTTCTTGTTTAAACCTCTCTGCCAGTTCAGTGTAGACTATCTCAATGATCCTTGCATCGATAAATTTTTGATTCAAATGCGGCAAAATACCTTTGATCAGGAAGAGTCTCTTTTCCTTAATCAAGCCTATCTAAATATTAAGAGCAACAAAGACATGTTTGGTTTGTTTCACAAAAGACTCTTAGAGTCATTGTTACTAATCGAGGACAGGTATATTTTCTCTTTTCTCAAGAATGTTTTTACATATGGAACAGTACTTTTTAATTGCATATCTGACTTCCAGCTCATAAAGTTAATCATATCTTTTTACAATGGCATGCTTAAGCCTGAAAATACCTTTGGAATCCTAGAGTTTTGTTATGAAAAAATACTTGATGCTGAAATCAGCCGTATGGTATCAGATGAAATCAGAAGTCTAAACATTAAAAAGCCTAAATATAAAAGAAGATTAATAGAAATAGAGACTAGAAGCTTTAGATTCCTAAACGAATACAAAGATTACCTAATTCAGAACAAGGATTCCTTTGATGCTTTGAGCGTTGTTCTTGCAGATCTTAGAATTATCAAAAGCTGTGTGAATAATCAAAAAGATGTACTGGAGCTGATTGAGGTTTTTATTGTTATGTTCCAGCATCTTAAATCAGAATTTGTCGAAAATCTGATGGCTCACATTTTGCACTGCATTATTTTCTTGATTGCAGAGGTCAAAACTTTTGATCAAAAATTTGTAGCTTTCAACATAAAAAATTGGGACTTTTTATCCAACATGATTCTTGTTTCACAAAGATTAGAAGTGGAGAACGATGATGTTAAGAAGAAGAAACGTCCCAAGCTCAATAAAGAAAGTGAAGTTTCCAAGCTTGGTGCCAAGCTAGCCGAGACTCTATACCAAATTGAAGATCAAATGGAGGCTGCTGGACATAAAAATATGGTAAAGTTGAAGAAAAGAGGTTTTAAATACGAGTAAAACTGCATCAGTGCTATAAAACTAGTGCATTTTTTGTGCATAATTCCATTGTCGGCATTTGATTGAAAATATTGTTGTTTTGAAAAGGCACATTCTTAATCCGAATTATCTGTTTAGCTTTGGAGATAAAAATCTCTGCTTTTAAATACATAAATACAGCTTTTGCACAAACCATATTTTGTAATCTCAAAACTCATTCTATTCTGCCAACCTCTAATTTTTAGGTTTAATGCGCTCTTGTTTAATTTAGAATATTCATGCATATCAAAAATAGTCAATAAATACTATTCAAAACTGACCATGCCTTGTATTTCTGCAAATGCATTGTTTTAAATGCTTCTTGCCTTGCAGGTATCAAATGCCAGGGTTTGCCCTGATGAGTATGTTTGCATTTAATTATGATTTGCTAATACAATTAAGTTTATTTATTTTTATAAATAAATTTAAGAAACTAAATACAAAAATTTATCCCATGCATAAAGCTGAAAATGCAGATTTAGAATGCAACTATTCAAAAAACGATGGTGTTAAGGTTATACTTGATCCAATACCCAAACCCAATGTTATTCCTGCAACAAACCCCTTCATCTATATTGATGGCAAGAGCCTTTACTACACATTTGATGGTAGGTCTTTATACTTTTACAAAGAGCAAAAACAGCCTATTATATCAGTTCCGGAGGAAACCATAAAGTTTTTGCTACTGACCCATGATAACAAGAACTACTATTTCTCGTTGACATCGAAAGGGAGGCTTGAATGCAGTGAGTGCTTGCCAATGAATAATGGCGCTAATCCAGAAATAGTGTTGGATAAGAAATACAACATAACAAGAAACGTGGTTAGTGTACAGAGTACAAGACATGAAATATTTTACATGTTTAAAAAAGATTCATTTTATTATATAAACAAATGCTACTTTGATGGGAAGAAATGGATGGGAAAGGTGGTCTTGCACAATATAAAAGGTGGTTCTGTGGAGCTATTTGTAACTGATGGTACATTCTATTATGCAAAGGACGGGAGCCTTTTCAACGATCTTGGTGAAGATCTGTATATGAAAGCCATGTTTGTTCACAGACACGACAATTTGATAGTAGTTGCAAGCAAATCAGACTGCGGAACAGAGTTCAAATTATTTGATATGTCATTTTTCCTAATAGAATCATACGAGATTCCAACAGACGACATATGTTCTATGAAAGGAGACTGTGATGTTGTATCCATTCTGATAAACGATAAGATGCTTGTTTTGAGGTTTTCCGAAGATGGATTCTATGTCAAAGGATACATAGAGCTTGAGCAGAGTCTTATTTGTTATGACATGCTAACAAGCAATAGTGAGGTTCGGATTGCTGCGCTAACTCATGATTTGTGTGAGCAGCAAATTTACGAATGTAAAGGCGACCAAATATCCCCCAAATTATCTCTTATGAGAGAAGAAGCATTAAAAAATAGAGTGATGGAGGAGGAACAAACAACCCTTACAGACGATTCTTTATCGCAGACTGTTGAGCAATCGGTACAAGACATGTGCCACAAGGACCCAGTAAATCCAATTGTTTCAGCTCATCCAATCGTTGGAGAGTCTAGTACAGCGGCATCGCTCGACAGCGAAGAGAATGAAGATAAGAATAGCACGTCATGCAAAGTTAGTCTTGAGGACGAATGCAATGTCGTAAAAGACATGAATTCCATGTCTCTGACCAGTCTCAACACTTCAGCTTCTCTTTCAAAGCCCAAAAACAAGTTGCTAGAAGAAGTTAAAGCAATGCTCAACAAAAGAAAACAAACAGTGCAAAATTTTTCGAAGTCTGTATCTTCGCTCAATGATGCTTGTAACAACGAATTTCTGTCCGATGAGAAATCTGTCAAATCAGAATGCACTTCTGCCGAGACAAGCAAAGAAAAAGAAGTGTCAACTTCTTCTAAAGCACCATTAGGATTTAAGAATCAGTCGAAGGGATGTAAGATGAGTTCATCAGCAGGATCTCCGTCAAAGTCGCCAAAATCTGTGCATCTTAGTAAAGAGAAGCAAGCAGCGTCTAGT
The DNA here is from genome assembly GCA_030522765.1 of Ophioninae sp. B BG-2022a. NCBI lineage: Eukaryota > Metazoa > Arthropoda > Insecta > Hymenoptera > Ichneumonidae > Ophioninae sp. B BG-2022a. Next base: position 11,647 of record JAPYZJ010001908.1, read on the forward strand.
AATGAGGACAGTGTTTCTAATTCTGTAGAATCTAGTATTCAAAGCTCATTAGAAGAAATGAACATATTTTCAGAAATGTGTAAGCAGGATCTGCAATCCTCTGTTCTGGCGGATGATGCCCCTTCAAATAATCAGATGCGGCCTGGTTTACAAAAACCAGGCGACAGTAATGCTGGTTATGATATTAAAAGAAAAGACTTGTCAAAGAAGGAGCTCTGCGATATTGAAACATCTGCAGTTACTGACAAAGGTTGCGAGGATTCAGACCTGAAAATTCAAAACATGTCCAATAATTGCAGCTATAATGAGGATCTAATGAGCAGCAGTCGAGGTAGATTAGATTCCAACCAAAGATTGCTGGCTGAGATCAAAGAGTTAGTTTCAAATTACAAAAAAATGGAGAATCTGGTCAGCAATATTGTTCTGAAAGAGCTAGTCCCGGTTGTAGAAGGCTGTTTTAATGAGATGAAAATCCAAATGTTGTCTGAAATTAGAAAACTATCAAACGCTATGCCTGATTCTTCTGGGGCTAAGCATGGCCTGATTCAAAAGTTTATTGTTTCTGGTAAAATTAATCAAGCAATGCAAGAGTTTGTCAAGATGGACGATAACGATGCAAACAGCTGCATAGGCATTTTTGCGAATTGCAACATTGAAAACTCCGACTCGAATATGCTAGTTATGTTTTTAGGCCGGATGAGCAGTCTTCTTAGAAAGTCTCAAAAAGATGTTTATTTTAAGGCTGTAAGCTCTGCACTCATGGACATGGAGGTGTCGCAACTGTCTGTAGACAATTTGCAAAATCTCAGCATGTTTTTGCGGCATTTAAAACAAGTAGCCGATCCTGAAAATGAGAAATTCAACCATTTGAATTGCATTATGGACATAATTGTTAAGAAGATTAGGAGACGTGTCAAGGTTGGGGGAAGCTTTGCAAAAGCCAAGAGCGAGTGTTAATTTGAATAAATGTAATTTTATTTCCACAAAACATAAGATGTTTTTTTTCTTTATCATAAATTAAAACTAACAAAATAAAAAAGCTAAGTTTCTCAGGATCCGCACTTTCTTGCTTTAGAAATGAAATCGTGAAAAAGCGAATCCGACGGGACTCGAACCCGCAGTCTTTGGTTCCGTAGACCAACGCTTTGCCATTAAGCTACGGATCCTAGATTTTGTGATCTAGCATGATCCTATTCTTTCGAGAGAAGAACAACTGTAGCTGAACTTATTGCAATGTTCTGTTCAATTGGATTCAGCATCGTTTTCCTTTTCTCATGTCTTAAGTTAAATTGACAAATAAAGTAAGTTTCCAATTTTAGTATTTTTCAAGTCAATATTTTTAACCTGAAAATTATCTGAATAAGCATTTCATGCAATTACAAATGCTTGAAGAGTGTTAAATGTAGAATATTTGTCAGTATTGCAATATGCATCATAAATAAATATAAGATCAAATTTAGATGCTCAAAGAGCCTTGAATTTAATCTATCTCGTCATATCTGATATGTTTCTTCATACTTATTCTAGCTCTCAAAATTTACTAGAGTCTAACGCGACTGAATAATATTTATTGCAAGCCTTGATTAGTAATTAATTTTTGAGCACTCTGTGATATCTTGTCTTCCAATATAAAAACTCAAAGTATCAATACTTTTGTAACAATTAACTCAAATAAAAATAATTATTCTAAGTAAATTGGCCTATTAAAGCATTTTGTGTTTTCGTGTTTCACAACAAATCCCATAAATATTTTTTCAAGACAAACAATCATGGCAAATAAATCTATCGACACGAAGAACACGAATCAGAAAAAGTCTCCAGCCAATACCAAGCTTAATCCAAAAAGAATTCAGAAAAAGCAAACAGCATCGTTTGACATTTCAAATAGTACCAATAATGGTCTTTTAACTGATCTCGACAAGAATAAAATAATCGAAGAGGCAATGAGCCCGACAAAGACAACTATAAACCTGTTTGAGTCGCTAGCAAATCAATACATATTGCACGAGAAGCCCTTTATTGAGAAAAAGGAAAACACTGAAAAGATAGAGGTGCTAAAGAGTAAGCTGGCGCCTGATATTGAAGAGAAGGTTAGAGATGCTACAAATGGTGAAGCTATTTCTGAAGAGCCGGTCGCCAGCATTGAGGCATCAAATGCATCTGTAAGCCAGATGGCTACAAAAAATATCAATAATGCTGCATCTGGTCTGCTTGGTCAAAGCTACACAGCAGAGTCAATTATAGAAGACACACTAAAACCATATCCAGAATCTGCTGACCGATTTGATTTCAGTGCTAACTTTAACGAAGACTATTCACAAAACAACTCATTTATAAATTACAAATCAAGCCCTGTGCCTAAGGAAGTAACAAATGCTATACAAGATGCAATATCAAGCATAGATGAGAAACTGTCCAACGAGGCAACGATAAATGATCTCAAAGTCAAAATCATTGAGATATTGAACACACCATTTCCCGCGGAGGAGCTTGATCTGGCATCGGCATATGAGCTCGACAGGCTGCATATTGAAAGCTTAAGGGAGCTCGGCGAAAGCCTTGCAATAAATTCTGATGCAAAGGCTTCCGCACCTTCTAAGCCCAAGGATGTAATTTCTATTGATCCTGTGAGTCAGAATGATGTTCTGGTTAAAAAATCATATCAAAAACAGACTGATAAGGCAAATGCTATTGATAAGAAGATCGTTGAGACCTTTTATAACAGTAAAGGAGTATCAGCCCCATCCAAGAAAACCAAGTCCCGGGCCAACTACAGTGTGACTGATCTGACTGGCGAATCTTTGATTATAAGCAAGAGCCATAATAATACGCCTAGATCGTCGCCGCAAAGTATTTTTAAGATGCCTGTATTTCAGCAAGACAAGGCATTCATGGACTATAATGCTGAAAAAGAGCTGATAGAAATGGCCATGAGGAGTGATGAAGAATTTGTTTCCAGTAAGAGAATAAATGTGATTTATCTAGAGGACAAAGAAAGTATAAATCAGGGCCCTGAAAGAGGCTTTTTCAGAAGAATGTTTTTATGCGGATGCTAGTTCCAAGGGTTTGCATCACCAAACTGAGATTTAGACTTTGCCAAATATTAAAAATTTATATTTGATCTTGTTTTTACGAAATATTCTGATTTTGTGTAAAAAATGCCTAGTTTGTGTTAAATTAAGATGGCATGGAAAACACTTAGTAATTCCATGTCTAATAGTAGATCTTTACTATGTTGTTTAGCCTTTGCTGTTCCTAAAGTCTATCTCAGGATTTAAAACTCAAAATTTATTTTTATAAAAACCGCAATGACAAGGAAACAAAAGGCCAATTTATTGTAAAATTGATGTTGAATTGGAACAAAAAACATCATTTTGACTTTTTAAAAAACGCCTCTAAAGTTTGCTGTTTTGCTCTTTTCACAGGCTCCAGAACAGTCTTATTCTTAGTAGGCTCGGTCTTTTCAGGCACTGGCTTGGATATGGAAAAATAGTCCTTTATGCTATCGTGGTTTACGTTGCTAACTAAATATAAAAAATTGCCATGGTTTTTGGAGAGGCTCAGAACCGTCTTTTTTCGCTTGAAAGTTCCCTGATTATCAGATATCTTTTTGTCATCCGTCGTTTTCAAGCAAGCATATATTTTTGTGTATTCTGGATGCTCTGCTGTTATTGTGCTCAAATCGGATGTGCTGCAGAAATAAGTGAGTTCTTCTGCCATAACCCTTCCATGAAATATAAATTTAAGCAAGCTCTTTTGTTACGATTTCTTTACAAGAACAGTATATTTACATAAGGTTTAGTGCAAAAGCTTGATGCACTTTGAGCCTGTCTGAAAACTTAAATCTCAAACAGCAAAAAACTTGAAATAAGCTTTATAAACATTAAATTTATTTTAATGATTAAACACTAGGCTTCGAAACCCGCTCGTTCAAAAGATCCATCTCTTCTTGAATATCTTCATCATCACAGTACTCATAAATCTTGACATTGAAGTCATCTAAATGGTTTTTAAAGGCTTCTTGGTTTTTGATCTCAAAAAGACCCTCAATAAATATTTTCACAGAACTTTCTGTCAGATTCCTGAAGTTTTTGCTGAACAAGGAGCCTATAAAATCTCTAAATATAGAATGATTTGTTGCAGAACCGTTGAGAGACGGGATTCTATTCAAATAAGTAATGAGCTCATACAGCAAGGAAACCTGTGCACTGTAGTTCTGTCTCATGTCTTTGTCAAAAATGATTCCAAGGAGGTTTTCGACAGTAATCAAATAAAACCTGTTGAAAAAATTGAAAATTCTGTTTTCAAAGGAATTTTTGAAAAAAATCTGCAAGTCTTGTAGGGCCAGGGCTGATATCTCTCTGAGGCCAGTAAGAGAAAAGAGGATGGAGTTAATAAGAGATTCATAAGACGGAGAATCCATTAGTAGCGGAAAAAAGATTTTGAAATTGCAATCGATCAACGATTTGAACAGTTCGAGGAATTTGACAGAGAGGTCAGGATACTCATCAGCTTTCATGACAAATTGAACGGAAGGCGCAAGAAGACTGCTAATGAAAAACTGCTGTCTTTGAATTTCAATCTGACTGTCAAAACTGTTAGGTGATTTGGCCAGGTTTAAGGTAATTGCAGTGGCCAACGAAAGAAGAGCAGGGTCAAAATTGGTTTTGAACTCAAGCAGCATGTTTTCACAGAGATTGCCCAAATAATCTATTTTAAGAAACCCAGAATTAACAACTGCCTCATTCAAAGATGCCAGTGCGGTTTTAACAGTCTGAAGATTCTTTCGCGTGAGACTGTTGAGACTGATATTTTGGTTAGCTAAAGTTTGATCAGAAATTCGTTTGTAGAAATACAAAAATTGATCTAAAATTGAAATGGAATGAAAAAGCTCAGGAATAATTCTGAAGCCGAGGGAGTAAGATTCGATTAGATGAAGAGTCATCTTAAGCTGAGCTGGGTCATGAATAGCCGTGTACAGCGAGTTTATGTATCTCTCATCTAATATATTCTGGTTAGTCAAGGTAGAGTAGATAGACTGGACGTATCTAAAGTCTTTCTTCTGGCTGCTTTTCAAAACGAGAAGAAGACCCTCAATTACAATCCTCTGGAGGTAAAAGTCCAGATTCACAGCTAGGGCACCTAAATCATTTAGAACGTTTTCGTAAAAATACACTTTGTCTTTTTTGGCAAAGAACTGGCTGGGACATTTTTCACAGATCTTATAGAAGTTGTCGCAAGCCATCTCTTTAATCCCTTCATGTGTCTCTTCCATGAACTCAAACAATTTTCTAACAACAACAGACAGGAATTCGTTGTGATACTTCAAAAACCGATGGTACTGGCCCACAATGTACATAATGTTCGAGGCAATCACTGCCTTCTCAGACTTCACAGTTTTTATCTCACACATAGTCAGCAGATTCTTCAGAATATTCACATAAAAGTCCCTTTCTATAGATTCTTCCAACGCATTTGAGATTGCTCCGATTGACCAGCAAGCCTTGTTTAAGGACTCATGATCAAAAGGACAGACAGAAATAAGCTTCTCGATTTTCTTAACAAAGAAGTTTAGCATGAAGTCCTCGATGCAATACGACAAATAAAACAAGTTAAGCTTCATCTTCTTATAAAACTCGATCTCCATAGTTTCAATCTTCTTGTCTTTTATGATCTCGCCCAGATCATTAACAATTATAAACACTTCTTCAGGTCTTGGCATGTTGCTGACAAAAATGGGAAGCATGGCCTGAAAAATGTGTGTAAACTCATTTCTTTTCAGAGGCTTTGAAGTGGGAATTCGCAGTGGATACTCTGAGTACATTTCATAAATAATTTTTGACCAGGTTGGAAAAATTTCCTTAAACAGATTCAGATCCTCTATTTTCGAAATTTGCATAAGATATGAAAGACCTTGAGTCACTTGGCTTATGTTCAGCTCGTATAGCCAGTTGGAATAGACAGAAGAGAACATCCGTGCGTATTTTCTAATGAACATTTTTTCCATGTCGTCCATCATTTTATACGATGATTGAAGCTTGCTGGGCTTTGTGCCGTTTTCCTGGAATTTAACTAGATACATCTGGAAAAAATTCAAAACCTCAGTGTGTATCTGTGCTATCTTTTGCCGCTCCAGCTCAATTATCTCCTGGCTTCTCTCAAGAGCTTTCTGCTCCCCGTAATTGTGTTTCAGCTCTATTATTTCATTGATGCAGTCTAGTGCAGCAATGGAATGGGGAGAATTTAAGTGCCCAAGAATGTAATCTACAATCTTGGTAGAAAAAATAAACTCAGGTGGCATTGATTTACAAAACGACTCAAAGCAGTTCAGACAACTCTCAAGGAGTGCGTCATCGACTTCCTGGGTCTCGGAGTATTCCAAAATCAAAGAGATAAAGTGGAATATTGTAAAATACTCCTGCTTAAGAGCGCTTCGCAGCCTCCTCTTCTTCGTTGTAGTTATCTCATTGTCTGCAATAAAAATCTCTTCGTTTATGCATTTTAAAATTATTAATGAGTTTTTACTAACCTGCATAGAAGTGCTTTGGCTGACATTAATCAAGTCAGAAATGAACGTAGGCCATCTCCTAGGCCACTCTTTCTTTACAATCTCAATAATTACTGTGTTGAACTTCTGAAGAATTATATCATTCTGCTTTGTGACATCCGTCTTGGACGATCTCTCTATGATTGTACTAAAAACATACTGGCGAAGCCCTAACCTCATCTCCTCGTTGAAAAGCGCCCACTTACTCTTGACTGTCTCTTCCAGTATCTGCAGAGCAATGAACTGGGAATGCTTTGAGAGCGAATTCTTCAGTATGCAGTCTATTTTGGTCCAGCTGTTAGGCAAATCCTTGAACTGGAGCAAGATGTCCTCTGCTGCGTTTTTATTTGGGGAACTAGGATTTAGTGCAGTATTAACCACCTCGTCGAATGCTTTAATGTCAAATTCGCTATTTGTGTCAAGAATTCGTTCCATGGGGAGAAGGATGCATTATATTTTAAAAATAAAACAAATTTTTAAAAGAAGGAAAACCCTTCAAATTGAACATGCAAGCATCCTGTCTTCTCTTGGCTAGGTTGTTATAGAATTAATTTTAATTGATCAATAATAAATAATGCCAACTGATTTTTAATGCTGAATTGAGAAAAGCCAGAGTTTGCATTTACTGATCCTGCGTTAATCTACAGAATCTAATGTTTTTAATGCAGCAAATTTAGGACTGTAAATGCTTTGACTAATTAGAATTCATATTAGCTTAAGGCTTGATAAATCTTAAATTTTTGAAATAGCTTAAAAAAGCGAAATTAAATCACTAATCTTGTTTTTCCAGGTTTTAAAGTATAAAAATCTGTTAAATAGATTAACTTATAGTTTTTATAAAGTATCTGTATAGATCGGAATTTATTCATGGTTCTGCCTTTTTGTTGCAAATGTTTTGATCCATTTGTTGTGGATGATCTCAAATATTTACAATCTCTTTTGATAATCCCCAGAATGAGAAAGCTAATTTGTGGAAACTGGAAGATGAACTGCACACTAAGGACATTTGAAGGCTTTGACACAGGTATCAGGGCAGTTAAATCTGCAGATGTAGATGTTTTGGTTGCAGTACCTTATGTCTACCTGCCTATTTGCAACGATAATTTCTTCCAGTCCTGTGCACAAGATGTGAGCGAATATGACTGTGGTGCATACACGGGAGATGTGGGTGCCAAAATGCTTAAAGATGTAGGTGTGTCTTATTCCATTGTCGGTCACAGCGAGAGATACGAATACTTCGGTGAAACCTGTGAGAAAGTAAATAAAAAGCTTAAAAATCTAATAAAGTATAGCATTGAGCCCATAATGTGCGTTGGTGAGTCTTTAGAATATAGAGAAAACAACACACACAAACAATTTATCGAAGATCAAATGAATAAATGTCTTGAGGGAATCAAAAACACAAAGATTAACATAGCATATGAGCCAATATGGGCAATAGGAACAGGCAAAGTTGCAAGCGAAGATCAAATTACAGATATGATTGCCAAAATAAAAGAAGTGATGGAAGTCCGGAATGTTTCAGGCAGAATACTGTACGGAGGGTCGATAAATTCAAAGAATGTTGCAGAATTGGCTAGAATCAAAAATTTAGATGGCATCTTAGTCGGAAATGCCTCGTTAGACTTTAATGAATTTGCGAAGATAATCAGTATTTTTTTAAATGACCAATAACAGTACAGCCTTTTCTTTTTAAAAAGCCAAGTATAAAGTTTCTGAACAAGATTGTAAAAAATTTCTATTATTGAAAAAGACTTTTTAGCTGCGGTACAAAACAAATATCTCTTTTTGAAAAATCTATAAATAGGTTTTCAGCATATTTTTGCATCCTCAAGCTCCTAAACACGTCACAAAAGTCAGTAGACACATCACATTACTCAATATGCTTCTCTTAGAATGAAACGCAAGATTTTCAAGTTTTAATAAAATTTTTCTTAGAAGGGCATGGAATATTTCGAGAGGAGAATGTGTGTATTTACTAACAGGCCAATTGATGCCAAGGATAAGTCGAGTGTCCAAATAGTGTTTGCTGCGCTTGACGAGAACGGAAGGAGCACTGGAGAGAAGAAGTTGGTTGACATCAGCGGCTCAGTCAGAGCTAGTGAAGGAATGGTTGATGCTGAGCTTTTAAATTGGAGTAGAAAGGAATAAACAAATTACGCTTTTTCTTTTAGTATCTTTTAATGCTTCTCAAATTCTTTAAAATGCAAAAAATAGCCTCTTTACGTCAGTAGAAGGTGGAATTGTTAACAGGCATCTGCTCTTTGTTTTGTGGCTTCAATAAGTCTCAAAGACTTTTGACATTCAAAGAATAAGAAAAATCTTAATCGTTTGCAATCATTGAGACCCATGTCCGAGCAACAATGCCCTGTTTGTAAAAGTGACTCATATTTGAATCCCAACATTAAGATTTTTATCAGTCCCTGCTTCCACAGAATCTGTGAGCAATGCCTGTACAAAATCTTTGCGCATGGACATGCGCCCTGTCCCGAATGCAAAACCCCCCTGAGAAGAATCAACTTTATAAGCTCAACATTTGAGGATGTGGAGGTGGAAAGAGAAATAAAAATAAGAAAACTATTATCGGCACATTTCCACAGATCTGAGGATGAATTTGGCAGCGAGGCAGAATACAACGACTACCTTGAACAATTTGAGAATGTTGTCTTTGAGCTGGTTGATCTAAAGAATGACTCGTTGGCCAAGGGGAGGATTGAGTATCTGAAAGACCACTGTCTTCTTTTGAATCCAAAGAACAAAAGCATTGCTCAGCATGATTTTGCTGTACCCGAAGTTAAAAAAATAAAGGTTGAGGAAGAGAAATTAAGCTTATACAATCAAGATAAGACTTTGTTTGCCTTTAAGAAAGATTTAGACATTCCTAAGAGTTTTATGGTTCCATCAGATGCAGGCGGATTGAGCAAAAGCGTAATACTTGAATTCATTGCATCCTCATTACAAATTCCAAATGATCAAACAGTGTTTCTTTGATCAAAAAGAAAAGAAAAATGCTCAATTTAATTTGATCAAAGATTGATCCAATTGATGTTTTCATGGCAGTTTTGCATAAGTGCCAGAATCTGAATGAGCAACTTTAAAAATGAGTTTGGCTGAGTTTCCAACTGAAGAAATTTTAAACATTTTTCAAAGTCTGATTTCTCGTTAAAAACACTTCGTTGTACATTCCAAAACAGTATGCCTGAACTATGGCATTCTCTAGGATTATTGCAATTTCCTTTGTTTCAGCCTCCTTAAAAAAACAACTTTATTAATAAACACTTATATTTTTATTGTCTCTGCCTTTGACGTTCGTTTTAGCCAATTAAATATATTTTTGATGACTTGTTGCTCATTAAACGAAGCTTTTCTACAACTTTAAGAGAATTTTGTATTTTTTAATTTGCAAATAAAGTTTAATTTATCAAATTAAAAAATTGTGAAACGGAAATGCCAATTATAGAAATTAAATGCTAGCAAGTCTTATTTTTAATATAAACAATTCATTAAAGTATAATTAAATTATTTTATCAATTTAATCATCAGAAAGTTCCAGAAAAGACCTAACGTACGCTTCTAAATTATTTACAATCATGTCTTTATGCTTATCATCAATTCTAGTCACATAGGAATCAGTGTCTTCCAGTCCATCCTTTACAATTCCTTCAAATACAACTCCCTTGTTCTCTTGCTGCAAAATATATGGGAACATTGACGCTTCTGTTGTTGCCAGGTCTCTGCATCTACCGTAGAAACAGTTAAAATCCTCTTGTGCTGCCCCTAGCTCTTCAAACAGCTCTGGGATTTTTATTAAGCTGTTTTTGGAATCTGCGTTTGGATGTGTTAAAGAAAGAATTGGCTTATTCCTAACAATAAAAATCTTTTGTCTTTCCAGAGGCAGCTTGTATTTTTTTGAAATCGCTTCCTTTACCTGTTCTTCCAGCCTGTCACCAGTGATGCTTGCTTCTATCTCAAATTCATCTCTGTTTATTTTCAAAAACTCTTCAAAAAAATTTTTTATAAACATTTATCGGCTTTTTATAAAACAAAGTATTTTTGAATGGGCATACGAAAATGAAAAAAATATTGACACAACCGTCTGAAAGCATTTATCCAACATCAGATAATATTGATGGGAATTTGATATTGGCAAAAGGAGATTACATTTACAAGCTTGATGAGACCAAGTATATGGTTATTGAGCTGCTAGGAATAGGCTCTTTTGGGCAAGTTTTCAGATGCATCAGTAATGAGGGTGATGAGGTTGCCATAAAGGTAGTTAAATCCATCAACAAGTACTTCCAATATGAGATGAATGAGGTGAGAATTCTTAAAAGAATCAAAGAGCAGGGCTTGAACCAATATTTTGTGGAGCTGTATGATGCTTTTATTTACAAGCAGCATTTGTGCATTGTTCTGGAATTACTGGGGAAAAATATGTATGATATAACAAAAATATTTAAGTTTCAAGGGATCAACTACCAATACCTAAGGCCTGTGATTAAGCAGCTGTTAGAGGGTCTTTGTGAACTGCACAACCAAGGAATTGTCCACTGTGACTTGAAGCCGGAGAATATTCTGCTTTATGATTATTTCAATTATAAAATTAAAATTATAGATTTTGGCTCCTCGACAACCAAAGCGCTATCTTCTGTGTTCTACGTTCAGTCAAGGTTTTACAGGGCGCCTGAGGTCATTCTTGGCATTTCATACAGCAGCTCAATCGACACTTGGTCTTTTGGATGCATCGCCTACGAGCTGCTCACAGGACATCCTCTGTTTCCAGGCAAGGATAACAAAGATCAGTTGCTGAAAATCCATAACTTCTTGCCCCATGGGCTTCCGCTATTCATGTTAGAGCATGGAAAAAATACACACTTGTATTTTGAGAAGACCAACAACAGCTACGTATTTGACAACTCACAGGATTATTTTAATTTGAAAAAGTTCAAAGACAAAATTTATTGCAATCCAGGAACAAAGCAGGAGCATGATTTGTTTATAGACTTATTGCTCAGAGCACTAAATCCATCATATTTAGAACGATCATTGCCCCATAATCTTTTGAAACATCCTTTCTTGCAAGAACATCCACCGTCTAAGCCTCATATGGATATAATCAGAGCTGGTGCCGCCAGTCCCCGTGTATCCAAGCTTGATCAAAAAAATCGGAAGATGTCGTTGTACGAGATTCGGCCTTTTGATGTCGAGGACAAAATATATGACAGTAAAAGAAAAGGATCGCTTTTTGATCCTGATCACGAAAATAGACACAATTAATAGTTAGATATTGACTAAACTCCTTTTTATTTTACACTAATGTTTTGTGTTTTTTGTCGTAAAAAATGTATAATTCAAAATTTTATAAATAAGTTTTTTTTGAGTTTGTTTTATACCAGTTATTGACTGTTTCGTTAAATTGCAGTCAGAAAATTTTATGCTGCAGTCTATTTTTTTTTGCATTTTTGTAATTTTTTATTCAAAAATTGTAGAAAATATTTATTGGCCTAAACAAGAGTTCAGCGTATCTAACCGACAAGCACTGATTACAAAAAACATATTTAGTATCATCAACATCAACTTAAATTATATTAAATTTTTTTTGAAAAAACAATTTTTTCTTGATTTTCAAAAAATGTGAAATATTTTGCTCAACATTGGCAATTAAGTCGATTTCACTTTTGTTTGTGAATCTTGAACAAAACGCAACAGCTAAAATTAAATTATTTACTAACCC
>JAPYZJ010001909.1:0-24219 GCA_030522765.1 Ophioninae sp. B BG-2022a
GGTGTGAAGTGAGGGTACTACATGATGATCATCTCGGAAGAGGCGCTACATACAATTATGATAGAACTTCACTTGGTAAGTTCGTTTAATCATTTAATTAAAAAGTTGAAATGGCAAAAATAATGAGAGGTTGAAAAAACAAAAAAAAAGCAAAATTGAAACAGCAAAAAAAATCTATAGATTTAGATAATCCAAAAAAAATTGGTAAAGGTGAAATTGCGAAAAAATTCATAAGTTTAAATGAAGAAAGAAAAATTTAAAGTTAAAACCTCCAAAATAATTGCCAAAAAGAATTGGAAAAATTGAAATTGCCAAAAAGAATGGGAAATATTGAAATTGACAAAAAATTGAAAAAAAAACGACAATTCTTCATTCGATCAAATTCCACGCGGGAATAATATTTTCCACAGACATTCGTGGAAATTCGCGCGATCACAGCTGGATAAAGGAGTCTGCTCTGACAAATTGAATGTATGATGAGTTCAGAGGATTTTTGGAATAAGGGGGCGTGGTTCCATTACGTTGACGACGAGTACGCAGATATAAATGTACCTGGGGGTCTTTCCTTTTCCTACCGCATAACTCTGCTCAAACTCACCGTGTGAAATTTTACTCGCGGTAGATGAGTACGAGAGATTTCGGATTTCACAGACGCTTGAGCAATTCCTTGACTTATCACGGACTCCATGCATACAAAGTGAGAGTATCCCTCTTCGCCATTCTTTCCACTTGTATTATGTTTCGCCTTCTTTTTTCTCGTCCCGCCCCAGGCAAACGTTTGAAGAAAACTGCCAGCGACATTAAACTCCATTTTGTGCTTAATAAGTCGATACGGGGGCCTCGACAAGCCTGCGTAAGTTCAAGGCAGACGGGCCGATTTTCCATATTTTTTTACAATGGAAGTATTTGGATTACGAAGTTGAGATTTTGCTGAAACGTCATACGTAGGTATTGCTGAGCTCGGTTCTCTTTTTCGTTGAGATATATTCATTTACGATCAAGCTACTATTATTTAAACAAAGATCTAATCATATATAATATATAAGAAAATAAGTAGAAGAATAACTAAGAAGAATAATATATAAGAAAATACAGACAAATTGAACAATCTTTTAACTATAATATCCGGGTACGACGAAAGTTCGAGAAGATGAAGAAAAATGTCTGAAAGAATATATTAGGAACATGTGACCTCTGGCATAACTTTAATATTTTGTACAAGTCTAATATTATGAAAATGGCAAGGTGCAGAAAATAAGTTGACTGTCCAAAGCGAAAACCAGTCCATACTTGTTATTTTTCGCTTCAAACTCTCGAGCTAACCGAACGCTTCACTTTTTCCACAAAAAAAAATCCCTAGCAACCCCAATGACGAACTCGTTCAGCCCCAGTGACATTTCTTCAATCGACCAAGACCAAACAAAAAAGTGATAACAGCCAAAGGATATCTCGAACCTTGCAAATGTGGCAGATTCCTTATTTGGTTTGCAGCTCACAAGTGATATCGGCAAGTACCAAGGTTGGCTTTATATCCAGCGTGGTAAATTGTGCTTGAAGCAGCGTCGTAAGGAGTCTCGGTACATCCCAAATGGGGGTTGGATGTTACCCCATCCGCATGTCCTGAACCACCTTATCTCTGTGCACACGGTGGCTGCGCGTGGCGTTGCTTATGCGTTACGTGAATACTTTACCTAAGCGCCAGCGAGATGATAGGACTCCTAGTAGACCCCAAGGGAACCAGAAAAACCAAGGAAGGACAGAGACGGAGATAGAGGGGGGTACGAAGCGAAAGAGTTGGAACATTATGGCAAACCGTTACCATGTAGTCACTGGAGGTTCAACAGACAAAGTAGACATTCCCCCACCTCTTGGTCTCCTCGTGTTCCAAATTAATGCACCTTGATATCGTGCAGAGTTCTCGTAGTACCAAAATCGTGAACCATCCTGAAAACGTGACCTGCCTAGACGAGAATTCGCCCAACCAATGAAGCTGGATGTGCACATGTGACAACATCTAGGGTTTAAGAAAAGTTGGATGGAAAAATGAACATACGTTGGATTCGATTGGATGCTGTCAGAAAGAAGCATGCAAATTGGCAAGGGTCATTTCTGTGGACGCCAAATCGCGGTACCAAATACCAGTCTAAGACTTTAGTGTGAACAAAAATGGACAACTTCTAGCCTTCAGCCAGCCTCAAGCTCAAGTCGCCTTCGGCAAGTCCTCTTCTAAGCTCCAGCGTAGCCAATTTCGTATTTCAGAACTTGTCGTCTCCAGCATAGCGAATCAGCTTTCAGCCTTTAAAACTAGCCATTCCCACTCTCTCCAATCCTCAGTTTCGAACATGACTGAACCAGACCTATCGTTTTGTCTCGACATGCGCAGCCTTCAATGGCTCCACATACCGTTCCTAGGCATTCCTAGTGGGTTTAAGCAAAAAGTTTTATGTTTCGGTGATGGATCACTAACCATCGAAGTACCCTGAAGTTTTTCATAACAATTCGATGTACCGTTAAGAATCCAGCATACCCAAACCATGCCACGAAAGTTCCAATTGCTACCCAATTCCTTCCGGAAACGTAGTCATGACTGAAGAAGGTAAAACTTGAAGGATACCTTGTACTCGCATTTCTTTTTTCACTGAGGCTATGTTAGGCGACTCGTCGTCAAACTTTCACGATTATTTTCCAACCGAGAATCGTCTTTTATTCGTCGCAGACGCCACGCGTTCGTTCCAGAGAGATTTTACTCGAATCAAGAGTCGCGACGAATACGTATGCGGAACGGGAGGAAAACGGGAGCGGCATGAGGAGGGATTCGGTGTTTGAAGGGAGGGGAGGGGGGTACGAGCGAGGAATTCGCCGGCTTGTGGCAAGTTATTAGAATGGTCCGGAAAAGATGGCGCGGAGTCGCTCCGTATTTTTATACTGTACGGCCGCTGCTTTGCATAATCCCGCACTTAGCTCGCTCGTCGTGAGATGCCGTCTCTCCCTATGCAGATCTTTCTGCTCCTCGACGAAAGTATACTCCCCAGCCCCGATCTCCCACCCTCCAGTCTTTTCCTTCTCCTCAGCCACCCCTCTCACTATCGTACTCTTCTACTCGTATTCCTCTACTCTACTCCAGTCTTCATCGCCCATCTCCTCCTTGGGCTGGCAAGAACCTTCTCTGAAAGGAAGCTTTTTCCATCCGCCAAGAAAGGATAACATGGAGGATGGATTATTAAGGCGAAGTTGCCGTTCGAGGCAAGAAAAATCCACCAACTTCGACAATTTTTTTTCGTCACATGAAATGATCACTTTTGGAAATGGAAACGTATCTCATTTATTCATCAATAGAAAGTACCTAAATACGAATTTTTTTATTTTGAAAAACATCAAAATGTCGGCTGCGTCCCGTTAAACAAACGAACTGGTGAGTCATGTGATTGGATGCACATTTCAGTACACAGTTTACGTATGAAAGTAAAAACGTACCTAATTATTAATAATCTTTTTGAACCCAGTCAGTCCAAAAATGGATACTGCTCGGAAGAAACAAGGAAGGGATCGATTAGCAACATAATCTGCGTCACAAAACTCTCGCCTTCTTTGGGACTCGACTACAACTAGGAATTTACCAGTTATCCTTTCCGGACCTGACATGGAAGGGATCAGGTCACTCCCTTTCACACCCTCTTTCTTCATTCGCAGTTGTTTGTGTCTAGCTTTCCAGGCGTTTCTGGAAAAACGAATCTTCTCTCCTCGCTCATCTGTTTCGTATGCGAGCAAGCAGGAAAAAGCGCAAGCCAAGAGAAAGAGTGTCGCGTCATCAATCTTAACGTGAATCGACCGGGGACCATCCAGACACTCTCCCGGCGTTTCTCGCAGATGTGACTTTGATTCTCTCTTCCGGTATTCCCCGGAGACATAGACGCGGCTGGATTGAGTCCGTCTCGCTGCGGACTAACTCTCTCTCTCTCCCTACCTTTCTATCTCTCTCTCTATCTCTCTCGTGCTCTCCTTCAATGGCAATTTGTCCGATTTCTTGTGTCAAGCTTTTGACATATTCAACTTGGATCGAAGATCTCCAACACCTGCGATCTTAGATATCAACTCCATCATTAATCCTCAACGAGCTAGGTCCGTTTCAAGCCGTGCTGCTAACACACTCAGGTTCAAAAAAACTCCAACCAAGCGATACCCGAACGAACCCAAACAGAAGTTAGTTCAAGACAAACTCCACCCAGAAATATCCAAACAAACCCAAACAGGTTCATTTTTTACAAAAGGTCCAGCCGACCATACAAATACAAAAAACCAACTAAATTCATTTGAGTAAAAAGTCCAGCTGGCTCTACTGGCATCACTATTTCCATGTCTACATTCATAATAGGTTTCTCACCCGATTATCTCTTCCGAGATAAATCCCAACCATGAGAGACTCAGAATTATCGATCGAATACAGTGTACAGTGACGTTCGCCATCAACAATTCCAGAGCCAGGAATGGTCATTGATCGCGTCACTGCCACGGAACATATTTGAATTAACGCTCGAAGCATACGGTGTGCGGTATCAGGTTTCACTGTATCAACGATGATCTGTACTGCAGGTTCTTTAGGCCCTGCACCCTACCTAGTTGATCCGGAACATGCGTGCAACTCCCCTTCCCCTTCTCTACTTTCTATCCCTTTATCAGCCTCTTTGACGAGCCCCCGAATCTGATGGACTCTTTTTTCCAATGATTGACGATCCCCTGAATCCGATGGCGTCTTTTTTCCAATGATTGCATCCACCAACCCCGAGTAAAAAATTAGAGTGTCTCCTGGTTCGATGGAAGTTGAATGGTCGAGGATGGCGCGTGGCCCAACGTTCCGGAATCTCCGTAATTACCGTAATAACTGGAGGCTCCGGAGTGCGTATCCATATTTAAGTCCGTTGTGGAAGGATGAAGAACCTCGCCGTTAAGATCACCGTAGCATAACTTGGCTCGGTAGTTGGGTGGCCTACAACCAGAAGTCGATATAGGTATGCATGAGGTATGCATACCTCATGCATATTCCCTCCCGTTTAGCGAAGACCGTCAGCTGAGACGAAGCGTGTTGGACGAAGATGGCGATGTGGAAGAGTCCGTAGAAAGAGATGCGCAGTTGGAGCGTTGAAGGGGTCGGTGAAGTGCGGAGAGTTGGGGGGTGCCCACGCAGGCATACGGGGTTGCTTTACGAGCGGACAACTAAGGTATGCTCTTTGTATACGCTCTCCCTTGTTTCATTTCTCCACCCACACGGCCCTGGGCTTACCTAGGAGATAAAGAGGAAGGAAGAAAACCTCGTTGTAGGATTTCTGTGGATTCTACGCTCACCGACATCAACCCCTGCAACAGGACCACCTCTGTAATGCTTCTGTAACGGCCCACGGATTTTACGTTACCAGGATCTTCCGAATGCATCCACCGTGACCACACAACGTTCTCATTTCCCCCCCTAGGGTGGAATCCTATCTCGGATAACCACCGAACCTGTCCCCGGAAGGACGCAAGACCGCTCCTGTTTTCTCTGCGGTAACTCTTCTGGCAAGTGCACTCGCGGTGTATAAGTTTGGATTTACTTGCTGAGTTTGGGGAAAAAGAACACCCAGGGTTGGGCAGTTTGAAAAGGGATATAGTGGCATCATATTGTTGTTAGAGTAAACGTGAATAAGAAGGGTTAAAATACAAAGCAAGTGAAGTTAATGGGTAAGGTCAAACAAAAATCTAAGCTGTGATGTTTATCTTTACAGGTTGTTGCAGAAAACGGTTATTTTACATGAAGCTCAGCGTGAAACCTGTCCTGTATTCCAAAAGAACCCAAGATCGGTATGTGAAAAAATGTAATCTCAAATGTCGAGTTTTCTTTCATAAAAAAAACCAAGCCTAGTGCAGCAGGTTAGACGGTTTTGTTATATTCAGTTATAAATTTGTACACGTATTTGCCAGCTAAATACTTAGCCATGAAAATAGATTTGGACACCATCAAATGTGGCGGGAGATACAGTTAGTTTACAGATTGGCGTTTTCGCCAAATTCAGATTGAGGATTGCCCATAGATTCTCCAGCTGACTACTCAGACGTGAAGAAGCAGTCCGGTTGTATCAAGTGCGGCGGGGGTCAAAGCGTTGAAGGGGCAAGAGGATAGCGGTGAACGTAGATCTATTTTGGGTAGGAGGGGAAGTGGGAAACATGGAGGATACGTGTATGCATATACGTAGGACATATGGTGGTTGGCACGGTGCTTGGCCCCTATGGGAAGTACCCGTACCCGTAGAGGATCTTAGCGGTGGAACTCTTGGGGTTCTCCGTCAGTTATATAGCCTGTAGCTGAACTAGCATGGCCCCCCGAGAGTCCTCATGAGTTTTCAATGAGATTAGCGGCCCATCTGTGCCAAAGCTCGACCCCATCGTCATCATCGACCATGGACAAAGCTAGTCAACCTGCTCACTGCCTATGGACACTCCATGAGGTCTATGTGTTTCTTTCTTTACGCCCTCCTTCTCTCTCTTTTTTCTCTCCTCTCTCTCTCTCTCTCCCTCGTTCACCCCTGCCACTTACTACTGCGCGTATGGTACATGTACGTTGCACTTGCTGATACAGCGCTCCACGGTGACTCGTTTCTGATCAACGTCTACTACCGTTCCACTTCCATTTTCTGTCTGCACAATGACAATGTGCGCACACTGCGGTATCATCGATCAGCTTTTTGTCAACCCCCAACATCATATGGTCGCATTTAAAGACGCCATTGACCACCAGACTCGCCGATGGTTGAGGCCCTTCGACGGCTAGTGAGGTGGAAAGATCGTGGGGTGTTCGAAGGTGACTTACAATCGTTTAGCACCTGTGGGAATACTTGGCCCTTCTATGTTCAATTCGAAAAAGGATTGTTGCTAAGCCAATGATGCTGAAACCTGACATATCAAATGTCCGTTTTAGTTGAAGTTTTTATTAGCTGTTGGCGATATTGGAGGATAAATTCAGTCATTCTAACCTAATAGCTAACATCCTTCAGACCAATGCCAGTCTTTTGCAGATTAAAGGTATTGGAAGAGAGACTTACTCATCCTTACCGGATAGAGAACTTCCTTCAGATGAATGGCAGTCTTTTCCAGATCTAGTGGAGAGATTTCAGGAGAAACATCCTCATTCTTACCTTACAAAGAGTCAACAGCCTTCAAGTCCATTGGTACCAGAACTATTGACAGTCATCGAATCGAAGATTTTCTTGATTAAAAAAAACTACGGGGAAGAGAAATGAATAATTTTGAAAATAATGGACTCCTCCCGTACATCGTATCGATCTTCCAAGCCGAGTGCACTTGCCATGCTGCCCCCCTTGCTAGATGAGTTTCGGGCCATGATGCCCCATATGGAGGCTGCCCGGCGCATATGCTGCGACAACGTCGCTAACGACCTGCCGTGGGCTTACGAAATGTTAAATTGCGGTTCCAGGCACCCCCCGCCTACCGGCACACAGGCCATCGAATAAAAGTAAATAACCGTGGCGTCGACGTTGCCACGAGTAAATGGGTAATCACAAATCGATGAATGCACCATCACCAATTGGCATCACGAGCTCCAACTTCATTGGCTATTTAATTAGCTTCATGAAGAAAGCACTGAAAGTGATAAATAAACGACATTTAGCGATATACAGACCATTATCGTGACACGAGTACCGGAAGGTGTCAATTGACAGCCCAATTTCTTGATAATGTATGCCAGTTTTAAGCGGTTTTGCTTAGGTCTGCTTAGATTACAACTACTGCGAAGTTTTACAATCTGTGAAAGCCATTGGCGTCGGCGCTTCGTTTGTTTGGGTTCGCCCAGTTCTGTCAATAGTCATGATTCGGGATGCGAAATTTTTTGCCTCGTAAGTAAATCAGCGAAAAAGTTCGAAGGGATCGAACGCAACGTCGTGGAAGGTCCTTAAATACTTTGGCCAAGTTGGATGGAGACTGGATACAGGCAGTGTGGAATGACGGGCACCCCTCGCTTTTTTTGTAGAACCTGCGAGGCTAAACGAGTTACGTATTATATGTGGGGTACGTACATGCTGTATCAGAGATTGAATCCACCCCTCCTCTTCATCACCCCCCCCCCTCTCTCTGGCGTCCCCTTCTCACCGCCAGGTTGTATTTCTGGCCGGGCCATCTGG
This sequence comes from Ophioninae sp. B BG-2022a, assembly GCA_030522765.1. Taxonomy (NCBI): domain Eukaryota; kingdom Metazoa; phylum Arthropoda; class Insecta; order Hymenoptera; family Ichneumonidae; species Ophioninae sp. B BG-2022a. The sequence goes on from JAPYZJ010001909.1 coordinate 8,169, forward strand.
CGAGCTATTATACCAGTATTTTAATTTAATTAACTCCATCGGCGGTACAGACCGGGGCGCCAATCCGATCGATATTATCGGCGTTTCGTCGGGATTAAGCTTGTACGTACGGAAGGGATTCATCGTACCACACGGCATTCGAATCTGCCGTTTAATTAGGATTTCGAGCGATCACCCGAGAGAAACAGATTTTGTTGGAAACGAATATTTGTACGTGGAGTGGTGGGAGAAGTGGAGGCATATATAGGTGCTCTCGTTGATGGAATGCAAGAGGGCACAGGGAAACTGGAAAAAACCCGTTGACCCTTGCCAATTTACGCCTCGGTATCACCACAATTTTTTTATGCTCCGTGACTGGAATAATTAAAATCAAAAGTTCCAATCAAACGACAACACTCGAAATGTCCTCGCATTTTTTAAATCTAATTGAAAACATTTTTCACATCGGCACGATTTGAGTATTGATATTGTGACAACGGGGCTTGAAAATGGAAAAAAGGTAGATAGAACTTCGATTCTATTTATAAGAGCCTGTCGAACGAGCCCCAACTCGATGGGGTGAGAAAAAAATAGGTTTTATTTCACATCTAGTGGAAAAACCATGAAATATTTTCTGGGGATTTTGGTACTAATTGTCATCATTATCTAGACCAAGTATCATGCATTAGACTGAAAGTTAAATAAAATAAAGTTGTAACAAAAGGATGGTCGGATATGGGGGAATTATAAAAGTCCCCATAACCTGATTTAGCTATAAAACTTAACAATGAGGTATTTCCTGCTGACTTTAGTTACGCTGGTTTTCCGTTGCGCCACTTAGATAGAGTGATTTCAAGCGGTCACCCATCCAACTATTGGCCGATACAGATTTTCCTATAGCACGACTGTTTTTCTCTCGCGATTAATTCACGATCAGGCATATGTTGGAAAGCTGTTGTAGCATATTTCACTTTCTGGTGGATCGTTCGTCCTAGTGAAATCGACCTGCTGTGTCTCTTCCTGTGTGTGTATACACTTACAAAACATTCGCGGCGGTGCGAACATAGCTCTTTGTCATAGCCGAATGATTCTGGGACGAGATCGAGGTGGGGTTCGTGCATCGTGGGGTAACAAGGGATGAACGAGGAACTGTGAAAGATGAGAAAGAGAGAGAGAGAGAGAGAGAGAGAGAGAGAGAGAGAGATATGGAATGGGAGGATGCAAGTATATACCGGGTGGTCCAGAGACCATGATGACGTCCAATATCATGGAAACTTTGAGTGCTACGAAAAAATCAGTCCAATAGAACTGTCATTGCGCAGAAGCAGCCGTTGATCGGTGACCACGATTTTTCCGGGGCTAAACTTGTTCGGGTCACCTTGGTTTTTTTAGGGAATAATACCTTTTCGTGTTTCCCAGATAGCATCCGTTTAGAAAATTCTAATAATCCAAGGTCATTCAAGGTCATTTTCGAGAAATCGTCTCAAGTGACCTTGAATGACCTTCGCCGTATATCGAACCCAATGGGGTGTGTCGTTGAATGGAAAATGATGATGGGAGCATACCTGGACAAAACTGTTGGACAATCTTCAGATCACACCTACGGTATCAACATATGCAAGGCGTCAACATAGAACCACCCGGTATATCCAAATGTCGTCGTACGCGAAGAGATTGGTAAAATCGTAGTATTGGGTATCAGCCTAGGCGCGAGAGCCAGTACTTCGTCGCATTGTCGTATCGGGTCATTGTGCGACCCAGCGCTACCCTCATATCCACATACTGTGCTCCGGTGCACTTCCCCATTTTCTCCTGTGCATCTGTCCTCAATCAGCGAGCCACGAAAATGGGATATATACGCTTACCGCATCGACGAAGAATTATTGACCTGGCCCCTTGAAGCCCCGGCCCACATATTGGTCGGGGTGAGAGCTTCGAAGCTCATCATCAAATCCCAGATTGTTCGTAGACTACGAATCCCTAGAATACAAGCTTCAATCATAAAAAGACAAAAATTCGGGATCCGGATTGATATTCGACCAAGATATTCAGCTTGGAATTACTTGGGGAATGAACATGCACTTTCGATTTTTTTTTTTTATTGAAGACGTGTCCATCGAATGTAAGTGAAAGCCAAGATTCATTTTCATCAGGATTTGAGCAGCTTCGTTTGTCCTTTTGCCAACAACAGCAACTGCAATAATGATAATAACTATAACAACGACGATAATAACAATCACAGAGACAAGAATTGCATCAATAACAAAAAAAATAATTAAATTTAAAAAAGCGATAGAAATAACAAACCTGACAGTATCAACAATGTAAAAAACAACCATTATAGCCACAATAACAACTAGAACAACAATGATATTGAAAATTACAGGATTAATACGATATTATTATTGTTACTGTTGTTGAAATTATTTTTGTCGTTATTGTCGTTGTCACAAATAGCAACAACAACAGCTTGAAGATAACAATGATAATAATCATAAATACAATAATGAAGAAACAATAATAACAACAGGAATAAAAAGAATAGCAACAATGACAACGATAGCGGGAACAAGAACAACAGTCATGATTACAACAACAACCACAACAATAAAAACAGCAACAATAACGTCATTACTAACAACAAAACAACGATGGCAACGGCATGAATATTATTAACAGTAAAACATCAACTCCAACTTGATTTTTTCAGCTGTTTTTAGATTGAAGGACTCTTGAAAGTAGAACGATTTTGGCAATCCCTTATCCGAGGGTCGAAAGACTTCCATAGATGATTCAAGGAATATAGACGACAATGAAGAGAGAAAGGAGAAGGGAAACCCGAACCTAGTCACTGCTAGTCCGGGATGGACAATAACATTGCCACCGAGATTCCCTTTGGGGTGTACGAGGCACAGTCAAACTGAGACCACATCAGACAAGGACATAGTGCATCAAGGGTAGAACGAATGAGCAGGAAGGGCAGACGAAAGAATGGGCGCACTTAACTCGGGGCTGCTTAAACAGTTGTTTGATCGGCATTATGCATTAGCATGTGGCTGGTGCCACCGCTTATTAGTGGCACTTTTGGGGGATCCAGGCCTGTGCTTAACCCGCAGGGCTGTTACGTCTATTCCTTCCTCGCCATCCCTTACGCCCTCGTTGTCACTCTGTGTACTCTCGTCACCCCTCTACCTCGCATCACCTCAGCACAAAAAAAAACTCAAATCTTTTCGTCATCAGAATCCAATGAAACTTCAGTTTTTTCATGCGCGATAAAAAGATAGAAAGGGATAACGAAGAGGATTTTCGAAATCCGGTATTGAAGCAAGGTCACCGTTCGTGACAATGAAAAATTCGTTTCTTACCTTCTTCACGTAATTTTGCATCCTTTGAGTGCTGGAATCTGTGGATTGAAACATATTTTTGTTTCTGAATTGTTACAGAATTTACAGGCCAGATGTAAATCTCGAGAATCCTTCTTACGTTTATAGGCACTAAAAGTACCTCCCAGGAATTTATTTTGAGTTCATCAGCACGAGAACTACCTCCCGGAAAGACTCGATCTCCATGATGCATCGCTCCAAGTCCGTGAAGTTATCCAAGGTGTCCTCGAATGTTGGCGGTTGAAAAAATTCATTTTGAACATTGTTGGGGTAGGTAGCCCGATCCGTGAGAGCCCCGTTGAGCTCCAGGTATAATATTCCGGATATGAAATCGCTTTTAAATCGGCTTAGCGTTAACTAGTGGCACTTTAAGCTGCCCGGTGAAATGATTATCAGGAGTACCCACTCCGACGTCGGTTTTGCTCTGGTATTCGCTATGTAGATACGTTTGGGTATGGGATGAAAGCCAACGGTGGAGAACAACGAAGAGATAGAGATGGGGAGGGAGAGAAAGCTCTGTTACTCGTGGTTTCGCGCTAGCTGTTATCACCCGTTGATTAATTGTTATGCAATATGACGTCACGCCGTCCCGGATTAGAATCCGGCAGGGAGGATCCACCCAGTTGATTCGGGGCTCTTCATCGTCGTATGCGCTTTCGTACGACGAGATCGGGGTCAGCCGGCTGCCACGAACTATCATGATACATATATGGATCACCGTAGGTACGTAGGGTGTCACCCACGCGAAGTTTCCGCCTAATCCACGAATTTCCCGTGAACATAGGAGCCTGATGAATATTGATACTGGTAGGTACCAACACCGGTCTATCCTCATCTCACCACCATCATCCGTTCCCATGATCTGCTCTGCAAATTAAAGTTCTCATAGTCTGGTACCCCAATCGTCCACCGTAGTGACAAATCCAAGATGTCTTTGTTGAATGATGCACACCAGCTGATGATAAGTTCAACCGCCTCTTCAACCGCAACTGGAGAATCCTCCAACAGTTGTTCAAGGTAAAGAAGCGTCATTGGGATTCAGGAAACCTGATGGACGATGTTGATGATGGAGAATCTTCCAGGGTTCCTTCGAGTTATTGGACTAAGCGGAAGTAATTTGCACCATTGGAAGAGGAATATTGGGCCAATGGACAGATAGAAACTCCAAGACTATCTTCAGCCTGAAATCCAATCGATCATTAGACTGACCACCAAGCACTTCCCGACTAAAAAGTTTTCAATGAAACATCCGAGGTTTTTTTCTTGAATAGCTTGATAATGGGCATTCTTTAGGATACTTAAGTAGTGTCAGGTCGGATACTAAAGTATCCTGTGTCACTATCCAACGCTCCGCTGATCACGGTGCTGCTCCCACACTGTCCAAACGTCTCCAACTCATCCACATACATCCCTAAAGCTAAATGCGTTCAACGAATTTCTCCAAGATGACTGCCGAAACCTTCCAAAGCTAGGAACTTCCATGCAACTTCCAGCCTAAACCCACCAGTCGCAACTTCGTCACTCGTGATCATCAGCCGTCAAGTGCCATGTTCCAATTTCCAATTCATCCTCCTGCCTAAAGAATCATTCCCAACGTAAAAGTAGCGCATCAAGGGACCCCAACGTGTATAAATATTCATTCACAGGTCTATCTTGCTGATGAAGAGGAGTAACAAAGGGTGAAGGTCTACTGGGTTATTCGTGAAATAAAAAATGCTAAAAAAAATGATTATCCAGATACCACGACGTCGGAGTCAAGAAAAGCTACACCGATACATAAATCAAGGGCCAGTTATTAGGATTTCGTAAAATATAAAGGAACCGAAATAAATCCTGTCCCCGTTTAAGGGGTCTCCATTGTGTTTTAAGCGAGCAAAAGCGATGGGACATTTCGGCCCTTCTTCTCGGTCGGCCATTACGTCTCCTCGTCGACGAAAGATACGAAGGAGGAACGTTGGGAGAACCTTCCAGACTCTGGAAACCTACTCGACTCCGGAGCACCACCAGCAACCCCTTTATCGTGCTGAAACTGGGGTTGGGGTTGGGCTTGAAGAGGGGAGGGGGGGGTGTAGAATAATGCTCGGAAATCAAGGGTTAATTCCTCGACGCCGTAAAGCATTTTATCTGTTCCGTGGTTGCGAGTTGAGCTCTATCCCTCTCTCTCTCGCTCTCTTGCCTCTTGCCCTCTTCCATTTCTATTGTATAAGCGGATCGTTCTTCTTCGCCGTCCGCTCGTTTTGACTATAATGCGAAAGGGGCTGAAGTGGGAAATATTAAATATGGCGTGTACTCTGTACTGCTCATTGAAGCGAATAAACGATTACAGTAAAACCGCTTCGTGGATATTGTAAGGCTGAAAAACAAGGTAAAAAACAATTGGCCAAAAAAGAGAACGAGATTTGAAGTAAAGATAGAAAATCGTACGAAAGGTGGTAGGATACAATCAGCATTGTTACCTTGATGAACGAATGCCATAATTAAAATGTAATTAATTATATGTTAATTCGTATCATTTCGTACATTGAAATATTATTTATATAATATTTTTATACATTATTTATATGATGTTTAATATTGTATATTTTATTGAAATATAATGAATTATATTTTAATTATATTAACCCTTTGCACTCGAGAGGTTAACAATATAGTAAACACACGGTGAGTGAGAGTCACCTATCGAGTGCGAAGGGTTAATATTTTTTATTTTTTAATTAAAAGATAATAAATAAATTATATTAATTTTATAATTATGTCAATGGTAATTTACATTATAGATTATTGTTTAATAGTTATCGTATTCAATTCTTATTTGCAGTTATAAACGTTTAATAGCGTTCACGAAAGGCGAAATACATTTTTTTTGATCGAACAATTCTCAGGGACGAAAAATCGTCACGCTGGACGTTCCTTCCTCTTACTTATTTATTGTCATATAAAATACATAATATACATAATCAACCCACATATCGAAAGATAAACCACCAAATAATCTTATTTTTACGAGCGAACCGAAATTGTACCTTATAACAGTTTTTTTTTCTATCCCTCACCCTATCGTAATTTCAATTTTCCCTTTCACCCTTACCCTTATAAATTCGGCGTCCAGTCGATAAGCGATTCCACGCGTGTACACCAATCGCTGGGTCAGCGAGGCTGCTTCAATAAATCGGTGACCGGAGTCGTGTAAAAAATAATAAAAATAAATTAATACATAAATCGTGTCCTCCCAAGTCCGGGTATTTTGAGCTATCGTCACCCGGATGTCACTTCCGGTCAGCATTACATAAAAAAATATATATAAAAAATAAAGAAGACATCAACAAAAAATGAAAAAAAAAAAGATTTCAACAATGAGTCAAACGAAATGACGTGCCGGACAGGCCACTGTTCAACACCTTACCCTTCCAACTTGTGCTAGCACTAAAGATCTTATCGTGAAAATTGGATTCGATTTACCAGGGTGACCGCTCGAACGTATAAGCAGCTCATAAAATTTATATATATACATATATGTATATATATGTATATATATATATATATATAAATACAGTCATGCTCAAAAGTGTTGGACACCCTGTAAATTTTCTATCCGAACATAAAATAGAATATCTAAGCGATAAAAAATCGTACGCGAACTTACCAAACGGCCTTTCAAAGTGGACAAGGTCAGCTTCATTTTCCCTTTTCATATTTGTTTTTACGATTTTTTTCGTAGCTGGTACATAATTTTGAAAATGCCGTAAATTTGCGATTTTTGGGGTTCGAAAAATCCCACGCCGCTCTTTGACAAATGGTAATCGTATTATTTAGTGATAAGTGATTCGTAAGGGGCCCTCGTGGCTTTAGTTTTATTTTTGGAAAATCATCGCCAATGCTTGATTAATAGTCTTGAAAAAAATTAATATTTAAAGTAATGGATTAATCGTTATTCAAATAAAGCCTGATATCTCGGCGAAACAAAATTACAAAATTTGAAACAAAAAAAACGGAATTGAAGCTAACGATGTCATTTTGAAAAAACTTTTTACTGTACGATGACGTAACTATGTTTCAAAGTCCAGCGTGGGATATTTCATACTGCGTTAATCGTGGACAGACTGGCATTTTCAAAATGACGTAACGGGTACAACAAAGATTGCTAAAATAAAAACGAAAAACAAAAATGAAGATGGCTTTATCGTCTTCAAAACTCCGTTTGGTAATTGGAACTGTGATTTGTTTTCGCCGAGATATTCGATCTTTTGTCCAGTTGGAAAACTGACATGATGCCTGATACTTTTGAACAACACTATATGCGTATATATAAATATATGTCTACGTGTTTTTTTTCTCAGAGCTTTCCTCCATACGTAAGCTCCCTTGCACTCGTTGAAAGCCCACAGGATTAGTTTTATGGGTAGATAAGGATCGGGATGCTGCGGAAACCGAGCGCGATGTTGGAGTCGAAATTGTCCTTTTTTTTGGTTCACTCTGTCACCCTCCAACTCCTTCTCAACCCCTGACATGGATCGACAGCGTTGAAAAAAAACCATAATTGAGCCGATCGGTTGCTTCCCTGATCCATTCACCGAATTAATTCTTTAGATAAAAATGATAAGGGATTAGGCTACTGGAATTATTTCAAAACGAACGACACTTGTGGCAACTCAGAAGGATGGGGGGCGTTGCATGCCAGAAATAGAAGTTTGAATGTAAAATTTTAATTACAATAGAACAATACGATAGGAACTGAGAGAAATTAATTTTCTTCAATGGTAATATTTTTTTATTCAAAGATTGATGAACATTGATTGCTTTGTAAATAAATTAAAGCCCACTGATTCATATTGCTTAGATTGAAAATCTGTATTTTTAAAAAACCTTCAACTTTCCTAAAAATCTTAATAATTTATGAAAATGTCTCTTCAATATATGTAAAAATTGTTTTAAAAATCCCTTAAACATCTGTAAATTATTTTTTTTTAATCTTCACAATTTTGTAAAAAATGTGTAGGAAATCTTAAAGAAATTATTAAGAATCTTTAAAATTTCTATACAACATCTTGCATGCTGATAAAAAAAGTTTTTAAAATTTCAATAATTTTTTACAAATCTCTTTTAAAAAATGTGAAAAAAAAACATCGAGGAAAAGATTATTTCCATCGGGAAAAAAATGATAAAAGGTCCCTTTCGTCCTAGGCGGAAGTCCATTATCTTCCACGTCTGTGTGTAGGACGAATCGATGCACTCTACCTTCCCATTCCGTGCTCCTTCTCACTGGCGGCCAATGGAAAAATGTTTTATCGTCTTTTACGTTTTTCTTATACTTTTTTTTTTGCGGGAACGTCAAACCGTGTGCGCTCCTGTCGCGAGACTCGTGAATCCACCCGTGATAGAAATATCGTTTTTTCGAATTCTGCGCCGAGAGCCATTCTACGTTGTGGTGGCAATGGGTCAATTCAGCCCCGTGGAATTGCCTTATTGACGGGTGAAGTGGCCGGCAGCTCGACACCTACCTACGAGGGAAGACCCGAGGGCGACTTCAGGCGCGACTCAGATGGAACGCAAAATCGAGTTAGGACGACAGGAAAGACGTCGCCGGCAGGATAAACGCTCCTCGAGCCAAAGACACTCGACGATATATACAGGATGTGCCATTTAAGTTTCCACAACGAAATATCTCGAGAAGGACTCACCCGAGGAAATAAAATAAACTTAACAATAAAGAAAATAAATAAATAAAGGCGACTTCAAAAAAGGCAAACTCAAAATTTGAAAAAATAATGGACCACCGCCATTAAATCATTTATTTTCGTTATTAATAATTTATTAATAATTACTAATAACAATTCAATTATGGATTATTTATTTCGTTAATTCCTATTATTACGGTAATTATTAAATAATAGAAATGTGGAATATTTTTCGATTATTCAACTACGATTTTGGAGCAATGATAATAATAATAAATAAAAATGATAGAAATAATTTTTTTTCTTTGCTTATTATTATTATTATTATTATTATTAATAAGTGAACGAAGCATGTGAATAATAATAATAATATACCCTATTATTATTTGAATAATAACATTTTTATTGTTATTTACATAAGAGTTATTTTATCATTTTGCACATAAATACGTTCGCGATTTTTATTCATATCATGATATTATATTATATTATTGTTATTATTGAATTATTGTAATTTTTCAATAATAACAATAATAATAGCAAAATATTTATATCAATGAATGGAAAAATTTAATTTTTTCACAAAATGAGGTGGAATGTATGCAAAAAATATTAACAAATTTGACTGTTTGAGTGGCAAGGGTATATACGAACTTTCGAGATCGCAATTATATTGGTACGAGTCTGGAGGCCCGTTTGTTGTGGCACTCTATAAAGACGCAATCGAGACAGATCGAAAAAAAGAGCACGTCTTATGATCAAGAGACTCGCACACTCTGTTGTACATAGGCCTGTAGCAAAAAAGTGCCGCTAGGCGGTTTTCTCCTAGCGACGCTGAGATGGACGGAAAGAGAGAGTGGAAGACCGGAAGTGACGCTTATTCGAGGAGACAGAAGCCGAGTGACCGAGTCAAGTCGATCGTGCAGCTCGGTTACAGACCGTTTGATGCGATAAAAAAAGGGCAAGGCTCTCGTCAACTTCTGTCTGCTTTAGTCATGTCCATATCCATTGGCAACCCTGAGCCACCCCAGATCTCCTCCACCACTCGCAACCACGAAAAAAAGTCGTAAAACGAATCGATAATGAACTCGACAAAAAAAAAAGAACTTTAACGAATAAACAAAAATCCAATATTCGTTCGAATTTCGATGTATCGCCATTTCCTTTTTCATTATTGTTGATGTTCTTAACCGAAAATTATCAAAATGGTAGAATTAAAAATTATTAAAATTTATCACGCGTATAAAAATGTTAATATTTTGTGTAATTAATTTTTATATATTTTATTTAATTATATTTATTATATATATTGTATATTTAGTATAGATGGGGTATGTAATATTGAATCTTTTTATATCAAATTGGATATACATATATGTTGCACATATTTAATTTGACGATTTTCGTTGTAAAAAAAAGTAGTAAAATAAAAAATTATTACCCATTTCACCCGACCATTTCCGCAAATGTGCAGAACATTATTTTGGAAAACAGTAGAAAACAAATATCACTAGTTCCGTCGAAACTTTTTTTTCAAACACCCTTCACTTTCGGTGAATCACAGTAGCCTAGTCCCTTAAGTAATCAAATCATCTATCGAACAGTCTGCGGGTTCATAAAGTGATCCTCCAGTAACTAAAATTTTACACGAAAAACGGCCTTTCCTTAGAGTCAAAAAAGAATCTCCCTCGTCGAGTTGTGCGTCCAGAAGGGCACAGGGAAACTGAGAAAAGCTCGGGCCCATGACTTCGTAACGGTACAAAATTTGTCAAGGGCAGACAGAAAGTAATAAAAGAGCCCTGAGAGGCCTGATAAACGAGTATACCGAGTACCGGGGCACAGGGAAACTGGAGAAAACCCGTGCCAGAATAGATGGACCCCCAAAATTTTTTTTTCTTTTCGTTTCGTTTCATTCGAAAGAGCCCATCCACCAATGTTCGCATTTAATTCTCGCACCCTCTCACTATCCTACCGATATAATCCACTGCTGATCAGATTAAACGTCGCCGGACGGAGACGCCCTTCGCGATCCCGTGAACGACCAACGGTTAACGGGACAACAAGAACAACCGCAGCATCAGAGGCGGTATCAGCAACAACAACCGCAACAATTCTCGCGGAGGATCCCCTCCGCCCCCCGCCCCTCCGCAACCCCGCCACTCCTCGTCGCCGGATGAAAGAGGCTCAAGTGCACAGCGCCGTAAAATAACATTGTCCCGTGTGGATGCTGTCGCGCGATCACGGTGGACTACGATACAACGTTTGCTGCCCCCCCCCCCCTCCCCCTCCTCTGGCCCACGACCCGCGTTTCGCTCTCTTTCCATCTTTCTCTCCGGAGGCGAAACGAACCACTTGGCATTGGAGAACGAGGGAATGTTCACGTTGCGCGAATTTCGCAGCTGATATACATATATATTTTAAGGATAGCTTATAATACCGAGATTTTCGGTTTCCTAGTGGCGGGCTCTTTTTGGTCGCGAACTCTCGTCCAGCAAGCCGGCAACTTTTTTATTTTCTGCTCTCACTCTACAATCTCTCTGTATATATATATATATTTTTTTAAATTTCAAATATATATCAAAAATATATATATGTACTCGCATGTACATATTTTTTTTTTCAAAATGACGTACTGACGACAAAATAATCACGAACATTAAAATTAAAAAAAGGAAACGTAGGTGATTTTTTTGTCTTTGTAAGACCGTTTGGTATATTGGGGTTTACGATTTTGTTCGCCAAGGTTTATTTTTTCTGTTCGGTTAGATGAATACACTTTTTGGCCAGGATAGATGAGTACTTTTGGCCAGGATTGTACATAGCGAAATAATTCTATACAGATATACATATATTGCGTTCTTTCACGTACTTAACGTTAAGTATGATCGCCTCGCGTTGTTTGTCCGGAAAAAGATTCACCCCCGATTCTCGGTTCGAGAGCTTCGTTTCGGTGCTTCCGATTCATGTATATATATATATATATATATTACATAACCTCCAAGAACCACCCTGTTACTTTCGGACCGTATTACGTAACGTATATATGTGTATACAGGGTGTACAGTGTAGCTCGATGCAACCACAGAGATTATGGCACAATATTAAACGAAAAGGCGCTCCGGAATGTGTATATATATATAAAACGTTAAAAAAAAGACGATTTCAACGTCGGACGGATTACCGGACGCTTTCTGCCGCTGCACAACACCGCGCTGTTCCGTGAAATTGATACGAGGTGTTTCAGTTTCTTCGTTCTTGTTGGTTGGTTTTGTCGTCATTTTTGTTAGCTTTTTTAGTTCTTTTTTGTTTTTTTTTCTGGTTTTAGGTTTTTCTTTATTTTTGAAGGTCAAAAGTACACCCGGAGCTTTTCGTTACTAGCCACCTCAATTTGGTTAGTTATTTCGCTGGTAACGACGTAATGGAACTTTTCGTGATGAAAATTGTTCGAAGAGCTGAGAGACGAAAACTGAAAATGACTATTGGAGAACGAAGCTACGGTTTTTATGATCACTCACAGCTAGATTTTTTAAATGTATTTTTTAATTGCGAGTAATTGCGGGAAATTACATTTATACAGCGATAAATAAATACGAATAATAATACACAGTAAAATTCGAGTTAATTTTTGTATTCGAACGATTTTTAAATAAAAAAAATTGATTTAAGTTTAGATAAACATTTTTAAGTAATTACACAATTGGGGGATTTTATAAACCTGACAAAGTTTGTCGATTCAAATGAAGTTTTAATAACGAATTAGAAATATATCGGTTTATTTCGATAAAGAAATTGTATATAAACAACGTTGTTTGTGTTTCGAGAAACAAAATGAAATATCGAAAAAATGATAGCATGAATAAAACCGACGATGAGGTTTGCATTAACAATATCAATTTCGAGTGTTTTTTTATTCAGTAAATTTTAAATGAAGGGAAGAATAGTAAATCTTTAATGAATAAAATAAATGAATAGTTTATTTTTGATAATTTTTTCGCATGCATTTTATTTTCATAAAACACAGACAAAGAAAAATACAAAAAATTCGAATTATTTTTAAACAATTGAAAAAAATTCTTTTTTCTTTTAATTATCGAAAATATTTTTTTTATATGAAAAATGCATTACTTTTACAAAATAAGGACGAATAAAAATATCGAAAATAAAAATTATGATGAAACATCGACAATTAAAGTTTGTCCTACCTTTGCTCGTTCCCTTAGCCCTTCAATACACTCAACTTCAGCCGTTTCGGAGACTACGAAGTTTTCGGCGTTTCGAAGGGTGCCTATCGCCATCGCGGGCTAATTACAAGTCGGTGCGCGTCCGCGAACGTTTCGCCCTTAAATATTGCCGCAACCACCATTAAAAAAACGTGCCCAACAGGCCAGGTGCGATTTCACCTGAAAATCCACCGCGTATTTCACGGCCCATCGTAATCACTACCCCACACCGAAAAAAAAAACAATTTCGCAAACGTGAAATTTTTTCCTCTTTTTCTCAGTCATTTTTTTTTTGTTCCCTTGGTGCCAGAGGTCCCAACTAATTTCATTTTTCTTCGCTGCTGAGGGAAAGCAAAAAACGACCGCAGAGGGTGAGACGTGTGGGGTTGATAGGCGAGGGGGAGGGAGGAGGCGCGTGAAAGAAAAGTCGAGATGCCCTTCCACACATCGACGATTTCTCGTTCGTTCGATTGAATAAAAGAGCAGCTCCTATTTTTATCAGACGCGCATATACTTTCGTATTCGAATTGTGGTGGCATGGGAATATTGTAATTTGCATCAAAGGCGGTGAAACCGCCTGAGAAGAAAGCCAACCTCATGCTGAATGCGCTTCGAGCGAATATATCTATGGGGTGTACGATAGGGTGATTAATAGAAAAAACTTAAAAAAAGGATTTTCTAAAAAGCATTTTTTTTCATGAAACAAATATTTATATACATATATATCTTATTTTTATTTCCTTATTCAAGAATTGCATTATGATGTTATAAGACAATTAGTTAAATTTTTTAAATTTGTTTGCAAGTCTTTTGAGATTGAAAAATAAAAACGTGGAAAAAAAATAGTTTTTGCAAATATTTATCTGAACTGGAAAAAGAGATGTCTCAAAGATTCATCAAAACAAAAATTTCAAGTTGCGCGAAAATGCAAATAAAATTATTCATAATTGAAAAAAAACATATATATCTTATTTTTATTTCCTTATTCAAAAATTGCACTGTGATGTTATAAAACAATTAGTTAAATTTTTTTAATTTGTTCGCACGTCTTTTGAGATTGAAAAATAAAAACGTGGAAAAAAACAGTTTTTACAAATATTTCTGGAAGATAGAAAAATAGGTAATACTGAACAAATATTTATCTGAACTGGAAAAAGAGACGTCTCAAAGATTCATCAAAACAAAAATTCCGAGTTGCCCGAAAATGCAAATAAAATTATTCATAATTAAAAAAAAAAGTGAGAGTGGTCAAAAAGAGCCCGGTTAGTATGGAAAACCGGAAATATATCGTGGCCTTTCGGAGTGTCTAGAAGCCACCCGTCCACACGGAGGTTTTACTAATGACGAACGGAAATTCTCGGCGGTGCGGAGACCGGTCGCCCAACCGAACCATGGAATATTATAATTGATTTATAGCCAATGCACGGTAATATTTGTATGAGATTTCAAGGGAAAACAGTGGGGAGACATACTCACTGAGTGCGTAAGCGCAAATTTCAACGGAGCAAGCTGGAAGGGATGGAGGGTCGAAGGAGGGCACGGGGGGAGGGGGCATTTTGTCCAACGCTTCGACGATCGTTTCCGCGTTGTCGTATCGGCGGTCTCGGAATTCCGGGATAGGACGATGCAAAACCAAAGATAATAATTAATAGAAACTGTAACAATATACTACCAAATAAACTGTATACACAATTCAAAAACATTTTTTTAAGTAGTTGAATATACACGAACATTTTTTTTTTTTTCAAATCAAAGTGAACATTTTAACGTGCATGTTTTTTATTCATATAATATGATATTGTATTACATTAGATTATATACAATCATTATAATGAATAAAATAGATTTTTAATTGCCCTTTGCATACTATCCCATCAAATATAACAATTATATATATTATTAATATAATAATAATGTATATAATGTAAGTAATTAAGTGTAGTTAATAATGTAATTAATCAACGCTGTTTTATTTACAAGAAACCCAAACAAACCCAAACAAAAATGTCGTAGGAGAACGAAATCAATTTTCTTGATCCTTCGACTGTCGTCTGTTGACTGCGTCTCCTGTTGTCCACTTTTTGGGTTGCTAAGCTTCTTTTCTTTTCTCCTTCAAATTCTTATTGATCCATCGACATTCCACAATAATAATAATAATACGTAAATAAAAAATTGATAAATAAAATTATCAATTTTACTAAATGAGAAGGAATACTTTTTGTATAATTGAATTTCTAATAATTTAATGGGAAATATTCGAAAAATATAGTTATAGATTATAACTACACATAGTTATAGATTTTGCGCGCTTAATTGGCTGTCGTAAAAAATTAATAACAATTCAGGGTTGATCTGAATCCAACCCCCCATTTCAGGGATGACATTTTTACGTGGGACACCCTCTATATATATATATATTTGTAAAGCGGTCGATGAGGGGACTTTTTTTAGATCATAACGACTCTTGTCGGGACAGTTGGTGCATGTCAGGACAGTCCTGACGGTGCATGTCAGGACAGTTCTGACAATTTTTTCTTAAATCTGTATATAGTCGGGACATGTCTTGGCAACTACTACCTGGTAGGAAGGCTTCTTTTGGTTACAGATTGGTGTTACTCAGAACAAGATCTACAAGCGCCCCGAGATTTTTTCATATCCATAAATGTCCCGACAACGACCTATACGCTTCGAAATCCGTCTATTATTTCCAAGGACCTGACAACAACTTGTTTATTGATAGAAGGTGTTCCGATAACAACCGACATCCCACAGACAAATCATACATATAGGAATA
>JAPYZJ010001910.1:0-23923 GCA_030522765.1 Ophioninae sp. B BG-2022a
TTGGCTTGTGGCTTGGCTTGTGGCTTGGCTTGTGGCTTGGCTTGTGGCTTGGCTTGTGGCTTGGCTTGTGGCTTGGCTTGTGGCTTGGCTTGTGGCTTGACTAACGGAGACTGGGGGCTGATGGCTCGGCGCCTCCACGGGATCGTGGCACCCCGTGGAGGGGCGGTCACTCGGCATAGAGCGAAGAGGGACTCTTATATACAATATTGACATACAAACATTATGAATTTGTAGAATTTTCTGCAATGTCTATATTTTGTGGAAATACAACATTGCTAGAAGATTTATAATGAAATTTTCATGAAATGAGAAAGATACGCAATCAGACGCGCACTATCTCGTGTATATTGGGTGACGCAGACCGAATGGTCCAAACTGAAACGTGAAAAGGTTTATTATTTATATTAAAGGTTTATTTAAACCATATTGCCTCTAATGAACAATAAAGAAGTTGTTGGGCATATACCATTCCTTTCACTTACCATTTCACTCTACCATTCGCTTACTCTATCTAACAATATATACATAATAATTTATTGATAAAATAATAACTAAAAGAAAGATTCGTTTATAAATGACAGTACATTGTAATTCATAAATAAAATGAACAATTAACTTATGATAATTTTATTATAAGACTTGTGAAAATTATACAATTAAACGATTAAAAAAATGATGATTTCTAAAAGACTAAGACGAGTCCAGTCACGTAGTTTTTTATCAAGAAGAAATATGGTCACCTATTCCACTTTTTCGTTGGCATCATTCAGTCTGGACACCCGGTATGAATGAGAGATAAAAAAAGCTTGAAGGATGGCAGATCGTTCAGGGATTCGCGAAAGTCAGATTTCCCTAAATAATTCACGGGTCGGGCATAACCTCAATTTACTTTTTTTCATCGACGGTTCGCAATCACTGTCCCATTTAAATTTCTTCAATGTATTAAATATATATATATACGAAATAAAGTCAACCATTTCTATTGCACTTGTACGTCGACCTAAAGTTTATTTTTATCTGGGCTTGTCCGATGTATTAGGTTTGCGATGTGTGGTCCGATGTATGTGGTGCAAAACGAGACTATACGTCAGTCATCTGGAAATACATTGTTTTATATTCATCTCCATTTGGATTCGCCGGAAGTAGATTGAAAAATAACGACGTTGAAGAGCGAACACATTTTTCTAGATAAATTTGATTATGTCACAATTGCGCAAAACGAAATTCGTAACTGTTAACAATGAAAGAGATTTAAAAAAGTAGGTTACGTCGCAGTTGCTTCAAATAACCGAAATCAATCAGAATATTAAAAGACGTTCTGTATTTCTTTATACATTAAAACAAAGCTCGAAAATCGATAATACGTCCTTAATTAATTTTTAAAAAACCTGTTCTTATTGAGAAATCCAAAACTTTATGAATGCAGAAATCATTGCAGTACGCAACTGGAAAGTAATTATAATGGAGTTATTTTTTTCGCGTCAGTGGTGTTTTTGATGCTCCACTGTTAATTTTTTGTTTTCATTATAGGGAAATTTAAAAGCATTGTTTTCTGTATTGATAAATATTTTACATCTCGGAAAAATCGCACTAATTAATACCTCTCATGCCGTTATGTATTATCTCGTCGGTAAATTCATTTTTTTTACCGTCACCGGAAAATAGAAATGATATTTTCTTCCAAGTGTAGACACATTATTTCGTATTTATTTCACTGGCCTTATTGGTTTTTTCACTCACTTGACTTTCTCATTGAATTAATTTTCATTCGCATCCAACCTAGCGAAGCAATTACATATTTTTCTTTTTCCTACTTATTTTCATCATTTGTTAACCCACAAGAATGTTTGCTACAAAACGCAATTAGGCTATGGGAAAATAGTCCAGTTTGCGTGACCGACGCACGTACTACGGTCTTTTCTCATTTCCCTCGCTTTTCCTCGAGGGGATAAAGCTCACCCTGGTTCCCAGTAATCGAGAAAAACCCCACTGCGTCTCAAATTGAGCTCAATCACACGCTCGACGATTTCTCTCTCGAAATATAGTACTCCAAGTAGTAACAATAAAGAAGTGCCCGAGATGTCGAAAGAAAATGACTGAAATATAGCGAAGCTCTGTGAGGGATATACAATTCTGCTAAAAAATATTCGGCACTCCGTAAGTTTTCCATCCGGACAAAAAATCGATATATCTCAGCGAAAAAAGATCATATTATACCTAAAAATAAATTATTTGATTTTATTATTTTTATTTCTGAGATTCCTTACGCACCTGATACGCTATTTTTAAATTTTGGTTTTTTTACGATTTTCGCACTTTCCAAAATTGCATGATGTATTTGAAAAATAGTTATCTTACCAAATAGTGACAATATCATTGAAAAAAACATCGTACGCTTTAATCTCGTTTTTAAAACAATGTTGTCATCTTTTTTCACTGGGTTATCAATTTTCTCGAAAAATCCTGGTTACCGAGAAACCGAAACTTTTGCAACAAAACTGCGATTGAAGTGGTTGTTTCGGGTGATTCATCTTGGTTTCTCAAGGATAAGTCCTCAAAGTTAGTAGCACTATCTCACTCGTCTTGTCTTATATATGGGCACGTAAGAATCGGAAACAGATGGCACCAGCCATATATAGACGTATGAAAAGATATATTCAATTTCACTGATATATTAAATATCTTTCTAATTTGTCCTTATCGCAGCAGACAATAAAAATAAGATCGTTAGTATTTTTAACCGTCTTTCACCTGTCGAATCAACTCCTCTTTATATAAACAGTAACGAATAAATTAAATGAGGCGACAATAAGAGAACGAAATTTTGAAACTCCTCCTCCATTTCATTAACCGTTCTGATTAATAGAACGGCAGAACGGAAAGTGTAGTACTATATTTACTTGATCAAATTCTCGAGAAGAAGACGAAAGCCGCCAAGTCCCAGCAGCAGGAAGCCCCAATTGATGAATCCCGTAAAGTTGTCGAATCCGGAGCTCCACGAAAAAAGGCTGTCTCGTGGTCGATGACATCTGAAAAAACGAACAATTTTTTCATTTATCCCGTAATGGTTACAACTCCTATACGCCACGTAATGGTCACATGGGGTATAGTGGACCCCACTCCGAAAACTTGTTGCTATCTGCGTTCTACTTGATTTATTGACGCAAATCTTACACGAGTATTCTATTTCTCATGTTTTTTAAGGAAATCAATCGTTTTTTCTTTCGTTTTAATATTTTAATATGGCAAAAAAACAATTAGAAAAATAAGAACAAAAAGCACCAATTTTCATTGAAAAATTCATATACATTTTGATTTTTACGATATGGCAAAAAAACCTACGTTATGTCGATCTTGAAATAGTATATTTTTGAGAAAAAAATATAATTTTCATGAACACCACTATTTGCTACCTGCAAGACAACTGACGCCATTCTGACCATTTGATTCTCAATGATATATCATTACAAAATTTGCCTGGGGTACACTGGACCCCAGGTGAACATTTCAGGTTAAAAAATATTTCTCGAGAAATAGACTGTAAGTTCACTAGCATAGTCGTCACCAAACCATCTTAAACGAGAACCCCAATGGGACGGCTTAAAAAATACTTAAATATTTTCAAATACACTTTTAGAAATATGTTGGCACATATTATTCTATGGTTTACAAAATTGACGAAGTTATAGCATTTTGAGTAGGGGTACATTGTCCTGCAGTCGTTACTACCCACATTTCATAAAGCGTTTTTCTCGCGACCACTTTTTTTTTTATTGGTACGGATAACCATTCAATGCCGTAATTCGTCCATCCAATACCAGTAACCCGTCCTAACGGGATTAAAAGGGTTTAACATTCAGTTTCAGTGACATTCTAAAACATCTAGTACAAATGGTCCGACCTTCGGGACAGGATTTTTTTTATGTGCGATTGCGTAACTTTTCAAATTCGAAAAATTTGTTAATCGCATTAATTAACCCAAATTATGAGAGTTCGAGTAGACATTTTTCATATTCTAAATATTATTGATGGTTGTTTAAAAGTCGATACGGATATGATTGAAAGAGCTTGGCGTCTACAAAAAATCAAAATACGCTCGGTTGTTTTTTAGGTTAGAAAAAACTGCGAAAATGCGCAATTTACGAATTTCTCCGGTACCATGTCACGTGATTCAAAAACAAATTATCACACGACGATGAAATATCCCCAGGAAGCTCAGAAACAGACAAACCCAAACAAACGTACAGACACACGCTAACAAACCCAAACAATGATATTTTTATTGGGTGATGTTTTGTCGTGTGATATTTTGTTCATGATATCTCGTCAAATAAATTCAAACAAACAAACATACAAACAAACCCAAAAACACGCAAAAAACCAAAACAAAACTAAACACAGAAAAAACCAAAGCCAAACAAACCCAAACAATGTTTTGTCGTGTGATATTTTGTCGAGCAAACAAACGAAGTAACATACAAACGAACCCAAACACACCCAAACAAACCTAAACAATGATGTTTTGTCGTGTGATATTTTGTCAAACAAACATACAGACAAACTCGAACGAACCCAAACAATGATGTTTTGTCGTGTGATATTTCGTCCGTGATTTTATGACATGCTGCAATATCTTCTACCTCCTAGATGAAAGTGATTTTGTCTATTTACAATAATTTACAATAATTTACAATATGCTAATGATATACGAAAGTAACAAACCCGTTTCGATCGTATCGTTAGACGAATTATACAGCAGCTAAACTCCCATAGTACACAAAGGACATCTGTTCAACATCTGTTATGCAAAATCTCAAACGTTAAACGACAGGTTTATTTCGGGGGTTCTCTTCAATTTATCTTATCGTCTAATGTGTGCGACCAACATTTTAACATGCCATTAATAATCCAAGTGTAAGTATCTATCCCACTAAACGTGTCTATTGCAAATTACCGAAAGTGGGTCAATACACCCAATACATTATACGAGCCAAGTTAAAAAATGAGAAGAAATGATTCAACAAATGTTTTCGGTGTTAACAAGACGAAATTTTCCCGCATCCTGTAATTTTTATATCCCGACGAAAAATCGATCATTTTAAGGAAAAAGATCATAAATCAATTCACTAAAAGCGGTATTGAACACACTTAAAAATTTCTAAAAAAAAATGATAAAACTATCATAAACCGATAACTACTGTATTTTGATCCGAATTGGAGTGCTGAATTTTATACAAATATCCTCTTTCATTTTACCTTTCAAGGAACAAGTTGAATAACGAATCATCTTGTATCGAACCAATAACAGCTGAATTTATTATAATAACAATTTTATATTCATAGCCATTCGATTACCGATCTTTTTTTTTAATTCAAGTAAATGAATGCAACAAGGAAAAATGGAAGAACTTCATCCCATGTGGAGAAAAATAAAGAAAGATAAGCAGGTTTTAATGCTTATTAAACAGTTTAAAAACTCTCAAAAACCAATTTTTCAGTGGGATACATTTTTTTTCCAAATTTTACTTTCAATAAAACGGACTGGAATACTAATTAAATCTTTTATTGAACAGATATCGCAATGGACAAAAAATATGACAATGGATACCAATTGAGATAACACAATGGTAAATACGCTTTCGTTTCCTCAAAATTCTCTAGAACTCGGAGTATAAAAGCGCTGGCAAGTGTTCATAGTCTCAGAGTTTCGAACTTTTTATCGCCTAATTTCAGTCATAAAGCATTATTCAGGCCCATTACTGCAGGAGTGAGTATCATCGTATTTTATCTATCATTTATAATTTAGTCACTTTTGTTTAATTACAGAGGACAATTTTTTATTTCAAATAATTGTACACAAATTTTATAATCTCATCGAACTTCTTCAATGAAAATATGCAAAAAATTAAAACAAGTATAATCTATTCTCACAAGGACAAAATATACCATTCTCTTCTTCGAACGAATAATTAGTGAAGATTGTAGATAAACATAAAAAAAAATTACTTTGGTCCAGACCAAAATAATTTTCGAAATAAATTCTCTAGAAGCACAAATTATTGGAAAGCCAGCGTATAAAAAAAAAGTTTTTAAAATTGGCAAAATCAAATTGGCAAGATAAATGCTAAAATTACGATGTACGTTACGACTAATTTTTACACCGTTATTTTTGTACAGTAAAAATGGCCACGTCCGTATACTTCCTGTTTACACTATTGATAGCTGTGACTACAGTGTCATCTTTAAAGAACACGGTAATGAGTGCAAATTATTTTTTAAACATTTTCTACCGTTTTAAACACGCTAAGAATAAAATATACTAAATTTCCCCTGGTCCAATAAAGCTGCCTACCAAGGTCATCAGTCTACACGAACAATGTGCTGCTTATACCGGATATATAGGCGAATGTTGGGTAAGATATTTTTCTTTCATTTCATTTTATTTGAATTCATGTTTCGATTTTTTTAAATCAATTTTGTTAAGCTATCAAATGATTACAAATTTCGTTGTCAAAATGTTTCAACATTTTTATTTTTATTATATCACAATTTCAATACGGCAATTTCAATACGAATTCAATTCCATTGGAATTCCTGCAATTAAAGCCACTTTTATATTTTGTTCGACAGGAGCCTGTACAGTGCAATAATAGAACTGGAAAAAAAGTTTTTTTTTTAAGTATACACGTAACATGATATAACAAAATTGTCGATAAATTTGCAAAAATATCTCAAAGTTTATATCTCAATTAATCTTAATTTGAATTCTTTGATTTCTTTATATGTTTTATTGCTACGTTGCTATATTGTTTTCTTTTCACATTGGACATTATTTATTGTTACATTATTTCCCCCACGCTCTCTTCCGGCACTCTTAATAGAAACCATGATACTGATTCTAAATCTTCTAACGGTTTTCAGGAAAAATGTAACCATAAACGCTTTTTTCGTAATCGTATTACTTTTTTCAAACGCACCTTGAAATTGCAACTTACGATTGTATTTTTTGTGGCTGTACCTTCTATTACGCTAAAAAAATATGTTTAGTAAATTTCAATATAAATAAATCATCAGAAAAAAAATCAAAATTGTTGTAGTGTAAGTTATCACAAGATGCACATTTTCCTGTAACAAAAAAGTGATTCATGAACATTTATCAAGGTTGATAAGTTGCAAAATTTGATCATTTCTTTTAGTTTAGATTATCGCAGTTATATTTTTTCTGCTATATTTTCCAGGACATGAACAGAGACAGCGGAAAACCTCATTGCGGTCCAGTTGCTTGTGCTTCTGCTGTGTCACGGGGCAGTAAACATCAAGCATATTTTATCGGGAATGCCCCTGATGGATTTAAATGCGGTAACCGAAAAGTACGTATCTTACGTCAACCTGCATTTTTCACACTGCGGTATCATTCACTAATAGCGCAGAATGTTTTCTGTGCTCTGAAAAATCGATTGTTTAAATCGACGTCTTACAAATTATTTGACGGGTACCGATTATTACCGAATATTTTATTGAGTCGTACGATTCTAAAACAGTATTTAAAAAATAATTTTTACCATTGTGAAACAGCTTGCAATAACCATATGTAATTTCATTGTAATTTTATTTCAATTTTACTGTAATTTTACTTCAATCGTACTGCAATTTTACTGTAATTTTACTTCAATCGTACTGCAATTTTACTGTAATATTAATTCAATTGTACAGCAATTTTACTGTAATATTAATTCAATTATACAGCAATTTTACTGTAATATTAATTCAATTGTACAGCAATTTTACTGTAATTTTAATTCAATTTTACTGTAATTTTTATTCAATCCTACTGCAATTTTACTGTAATTTTACTTTAATGTTACTGTAAAATTGCATGCGTGAAAAAGTAAAATTCCACACGTAAAAAAGCTGAAATAAAAAAAAGATGTAAATTGACAAGAATGTTTCCACTCTCTTTGGAAAACCGATGCACTCTCCAGTAATTTTTTAACGACTTCGTTCTTATTTTTCAACTCGTTGAATACTCTCAAATATTTCTGTTTTCACGCAAAAGAAACAAAGCAACAATTTTTCTATATTTGATCTTTGAAATATGACACAAAGCAAAACATTTATTTGGCGCTGAATGTAAGGATGCAAATATTCTTGTTCTAATAAGTGACATTGATAAATTCTTTATATCATTCATTCATTTTTCCGGAATCTATGCAACATTGATTTTTTAAACATTTGTGAGATTTTCATTACGAGTGTTATGATCATCCTCCAATGTTTGACTATTTTGAACTAAGCTCAAAACGTTCGAACGCTTTTCATTAAATTTAAAAACGAACCATTTTCCGAATGAAGATTTGCTCCGGGGGCCGATGCATAAAATTACAACGAGGTCAGGTGATGCCGGAGCAAACTGCTACTCCCGTGGATCATCTCTACGACTGCTATGTCACTGGCACGATAAGCTGTCATCCCAACTAATCGATGCAATTCCTATTTTTCTACCAACTTCAACAAGACGCCAAAGTACGATATGATCAAGATACTGGACTGCATTTCCAGCCAGGGGCTTCAGGCTCTTCACGATTGGACTTTTTCATAAAAAAGATTTTTATAAAAAAAATTCTAAATTAATTTTAAAAATTCATGAATTATTGCTTTTCGAGAATGTTTGAAAGCTCATTTCTGTAATAAAATAATGAAAAACAACGGACACGATGACTTTTCCTAACAACCCTTTCTTTTTTTCAAATGAAATAGCGTTTTCATAGAAAGTAAGTACTTGTTTATCCATTTGTTTTTATGCATGGTAAATCGGACGAGCCTCCAAAAATGACATGTGTTTCTAATTTCTCTCTTTCTTGCCTATAGCTAGCGCTATAGCACGGTATAAGGATTAATGGGTAGTGTCTTGAATGGGATGGAATCAAGAAATTGATACGATTACTTGTTATTGAGGAATAATTCGACAGATTGGTCAAAACTTGACTACAGTTTATTACAAGCTATTGATTGTAATTTTCGATTTGTAGACAAGCTTTGTTTGGGTTTATTAATTTGTTTATTGTTATAAATAAATTAACAACAAATCTTGTCGTTAATTTCTTTATTGTTATAAAGAAATTAACAATAAAGCTTGGAATATAGGAAACGGAATAAAAATGGAATGTATTCATGGAGTTCGTACAATAATTGTGATAAGACTTCCTATATGTCCTAAAAAATGATTGACGAGTGATTAAACGGTCACCGCTCCGAGACTTAGGAACTTTTGTTTGGGTTCAATCCTCTTTTTTCGATTTATTTTCAACGTTGAAGTTTTTTGTTCGTACTTATGGCTGTTTTTCTAAACTCTAAACCCCATAATCTTTCTTGTTCGCTACGCCTTTTCCAAAGAGGTTAGAAATGAAAAAAAATCACGAAATATTTCATATTTTTCTCGACCTTTCGAAACTGAAATCCTAAAAAACATAAAACCGTTCAAACATAATCCAACTAGCTCGGGGCACTCGACGTTTTTCACGGAAGAGATGTGAAATTTTATGAGGATGAAGCGGCGCGAGGACCCTTTGTGATATTCAGCTAGTATTTGCTAAACGATTTCTAGCGAATATTTACCTCTTCGCGAATGTCCCTTTGCTAAGAACCCTTCCGTGTACACACACGGTATAGCAAACATCTTCTCACGTGTCGCGTCTTCACTTTAGAGAAGACGAGAACTACGCGAGTCGTCTTCCTCCTCGCTTATGTCTCCAACGCCTAAGGCAACATTCTTCAAGGTATCTGCCAAGTAATGAAAGGAATTTTGTAAACAGAGAAAGATCGCAGCGATAAACGACCGTGTCAAACTCTCCAGAATTTAATATTCAGGTTAGAAACGAAAAAGGACATACATACAGGACGTCCGGGAATTATCAGGATAACTAGCTTCGCCCAAGGACTAACAAAATGGCAAAACGTGTTTTCAGAAAAAGCCCGTGATTTTTGTGTAAAACCCTGATATTTAAAAAAATGAAGGAATCACTACTATGGGTCAGGTTTTTTTACCATCTCGGTATTTAAAATTACTTTTTCTACGAGCTTTCATAAATTTTGCTTTTTTTGAATTGTTTCCTCTGAAACATTTGACTTGTCTCATCTGAAAACAACTTTTGAAAGAAATTTCTCGTTACTCAGAGAAATACTCGACGAAAGTATATGAATTTTTATATATTTAAAAATTACGAATTTACGTTAATGAAATAACTTTCAGCAGAAGTGTTAAAAAAATGAGGGGGTAATTTTGGAGAACGTGCTTAAAACGATGCTAATTCAATGACGATTTTAGAACTGTAGGTACACATGCGACGTTTGTGTCGCCAGAAAACGATTTTACTGTTAAATTTTGCAGTGGCCGGAGCTACCCACCATGTTTTTTGAATAGTCAAAGTCAAATCAAAGATTAACATTTTTTTGTCAATTTTTTGATAATTTATCATTCTTTTCGTGCGATGTTCAGTTCAAATATAAATCGATTCTCATATTCGTGCATTTCTGATTTATTATCCACCCTCAATTTGCAGCGTACTTATAAAAATAGAAAACTAGCCGGGGCTACTTATCTTTCCACTTCAACCAACCACCATCTTACCCTACCGGGGTGAGATGGGGTGTTTGACATTTTTTAACAAAAATAAAATTATATATTTTTCAATTCGTCCAAAGTTTCTCAAGTTCCTTATTTCTAAAGACTGTTCATTCGAGAGTAATTATGAATAAATAAATATTCAAAACAATTCAAAATATCTGTTTTATTGAGCTCGAAACGTTAACGACCCCCCCTCCCTCCTGCCCCTTCCTAACTTATATACTATTAACAGATTCGAGGAAAAAGTATTTGGGAACTTTTCATAACAATAAAGGCTTGAAACTTTTCGAATTACAAAGTAAAAATTAAAGCGTCATTTGATAGTGGTGACGATGATGAAGTAAATCACAAATTTTAGTGAGTCGGGGCACGTCGGGCACGGGTAACACGTTGGCGTGAAATGCCTCATACATATTACATGACGACCAGTTGTATGAATATTGAGTGAAACGTGAACGAAACCCTTTAATTCCGCCCGTCTTGTTTACACGAATACTCCCGTTTCTGTAATTGCTCGTGGTTGTCCCTGGTGCAAACTCATGGTACATATCGTTAATATATGCTGTACCTGCTGTGGCAAGTGGCGAACGAGTCGCCTCAATTATTTTTCCCATTTTCCTACACTTCCTCATCGTGCATGAAAATATTTACTTTACCCAAAACTTTTACAGACCGCTGACCATTTTTCCTAATTTATTCAAAGAGACAAATTTATTCATAGGTTTACATTTTATTTCATTTTTTTTAACGTTTAGATCAAATATACGTTACCACGCAAAAAAAAATGATCGTCGATTCAGCGTTGGCACAGTTCCGAACCTGATTGGTCAATACTTGGCAAAAATGCTTGAAGGCCCGCATCAACCATATGTTGTCTTCAATGCCTGGTTGCATCACCCAGGCACCATATTTTCATGCCAGCTCCAAGTATTTTCGCCAAACATTGGCCAATCAAGTTCGAAACTGAGCCAATGTTGGATCGATGATCCATTTCTAAGGTACCTGACCCATGGACATTATTTATTTTTAAGTACAAAAAAAAGCTATGAATCTTGAAATAAAACAAATTTTTTATTTATTTATTCAGTTATTTAAATAAATAAATGTTTATTATTTATATTTAAAATCTCTTTTATTGTAAATAGATTTCTAGAACATTCACAAATAAATAAATTTTATACAAAATATTCAAACTTCAAAATAAAAAAGAAATTTTATTTAAAAGAAAAATATTATTTTTTAATTTATACGTCAGATAAAATATTACAGCTGACAAGGCAGAAAAGTTTGAATTTCTTCTCTGCCTGACTACATCGCAGCAAAACATCGCTTACCCAGAGAGCCATCGACTACCAGCTGGAATTTGAAAAACGTGATTTCGTGAATTTGCCGATGAATAAAATAAAAGATAATTTTTTCAATTACTGTTGCGAGAGTCGAGAAAACATTGTTTTTGTTTTTCGTGCCTCTCTTTTAAACACCTGTACTTAAAGTATTCTTCCCTCAGCTACGTAGGAATTTCATCGGTTCCAAATACTGAAACGTTTGAATGTCACGGTGCGCAGCACTTTCTACATCCTCTTTCATTCAACAGGTCGCCGATGGAAATTTAAGCCGCGAATCCTTTCAAAGTATACATTTTAATTTCCCTTGCCCTTGTTGAACTGAGACCGAAAACCAAGTGAATATTTGATAAAATTACAATTGATTTACGTACATCATCATCGCTCAACTTTCTTAACGTTTTTATCGAAAGTGACAAATTCTGTCGTCTTTTTTACTTATACCAGTCAGAAAATGATCGCATTAAGAAAATTAGATTTACGGCACTTAAAAACTAAACAAAATTGAAGAATTCAATCGAGCTTTAATTATTTTACATCATCTAATTAAAACATGTCATACATAAAAATGATTAAATCAACTTTATCAATAAAATGCAAATAACTTCATCAATTACGTAAATATTTCGAAAATGAAAAAAATATTCAACAGAAATATTAATAAAACAATTGAACCTATCAAATATAAAAAAGGAAGAATGTTAAAATAAAATAAAATAAAAATAACCAGAATAATAATGTAATTTTCGATAATCAAAATACACAGTGAATCGTTAAAAATGATTTTCTTTTACACCAAATTCTGATTTTTCCACGACCATGCTGCCAAAAGGTATAAAAATTGTAAGAGAAGAAGAATATTTATATAAATCAATTTAATTTGACCAATTAGAAAAATATTTTGAAAATAAAAAAAATATTCAAAAGAAATATTAATAACATAATTGAAACTATCAAATACAAAATCATAAATATCAAAATAAAATTAAAAAATAGAATAATAATAGCAATGTAATTTTCAACAATCGAAGTACACAGTGAGTCGTCAAAAATAATTTTCTTCTACACGAAGTTCCTTTTTTCACGACCATGCTGTCAAAAAGTACGAAAATTGTACGAGAAGTGAAATTGCAATGTGAAACATTGATCCATATTATCGTGAATAACCAAATCGCATTAACCACCCTATTCGAACTTTCGACAAAAATTCAGTACGAGGTTGTCGGGTTTGCGATACACGGGCACTCTTGCAATGCTTAAGGGCAACAGCCTCGACATAAACTACGTGTGCTATCGCTCGAAATTTATGAAGGATCCGGGGGTAATTAATAGAACAGTCGTCGTGACGTTGGTTGAACGGGGATGGAAAATCGTGTTTGGTGCAACAGTCTCACGATCTCGAGTTTTATCGACCCCTTCCTTCCTCTCTTACTCTCTCTCTCTTTCCCTCTATCCTATCCATCTCTTTCCAACCGTTTTACCGTCGCTTCTACCATGAGCGAGAGACTGTCGGTCGCGCCTAATATCGCGGTTTCAGTGACGGCCATTTCCACTTCACCCCACCGTCCTTGTTACCCTCCTATACCGGATGCAAACGCGTCATCGAGATACTCTCGAATATGCATGAGTTGCGGAATTCTCTACACGTCGTGTAGTCTGCAAATGCCGTACATCTTCCCTGTGTACAAGACTCTCGAGGTTCAATTATAAAACATACTCAAAATTTTTGTTCCATTTTTTTTTCGAATTGTTCAAACAAGTTTTTTCCAATTGAATTCTGTTTTTTATTAAAGGCCGAAACCCTTGCTGTATAAGTGTATGACGAGAGAGATAGTCGAAACGTTTCAAACCGCGATTTCTCAAGAATGAAACGTTTTCATCCAAAATGGCGACCAGGGGGCCCTCGGTGCCATCGTCCTGAATGCACACAACAAATTTCGTAACGATTGGTTCAGCCGTTTGAGAGAATAGTGGTTTCAAAATTTCGAAGTGCACGGAGGGCAGGTTCTCGATTTTGCGTCTCGATTTCTCGTGGATGAAACTTTTTTTTCCAAAATGGCGACCGGGGCACCCTCGGTACCATAGTCCTGAATGCACACAACAAATTTCGTACCGATTGGTTCAGCCGTTTGAGAGAATAGTGGTTTCAAAATTTCGAAGTGGACGGAGGACGTGTTCTCGTCCCGATTTGTCGCGGATAAAACTCTTCTTCGGAAAACTGTTTTTCTTTTAGCGCGTTTTGGGCACTGCTGGACGTATGTAAGGCCTTAAACACCTTATTTTATACTAGGGATTGTATCAATTTTTCACGTGACTAGCAAACATCGAAAAAACGTGTTAAAAAATAAAAAACGTTATTCAACCTCGTCAGACTCATGGGGTCAGAGGTTAAATATACTCTTGCATTTCGGTTGATTACTTCGTTGGAAAAACTTCCTGGTTCGAGGAAAAAAAACTTGGTTAAAAAAAACAGAATTATAACGAAAAAGAAAGATGACGTTTTTTTGCTCACTAATTTAGGAACCGAAAACGCTTTCTGAGTTACCGAGGGCTGAATCGACCTTGTTAAAAACTAACGAGACCACAAAACTGTTAGCATCTTTCGATGGAAATTGGAATATATTGGAAATACTTTGGAAATACTTTTTTTTCATTCGGTAATCGTATAATCGTTCCTATCCTTTTAATATTCATTGTCCCTCTTTGAAATCCCATTTCAAACAATACCACCGTTCACTTCATCCGATTGATTGTCTCTTCTGCTTCGAAATAAAACACATCGTTTCTTGGAAAATTATGTGCAAATTGGAGTTGAATGAAAAATTTTAACTGCGGTATGATTAACATTCAGATAAGGCGAAATTTTAATTTAAAAGGAAACGTCGAATAAGTAATTCAAAATGAATACAATAAATATAAAACAAGGATAGAAAATAATACAACACAGGGTGATAAAAAACGAAGTGCAAAATGGCAAATAATACGAAATGGAATAGAAAATGGAACTCAGCCTACCACGAAATGTTTCGATCGAAAAGAACTTAAAAATTATAATGTTGACATTTTTTTTAAATTGTTTGCCATTCAAGGTAACTATAATTTTTTAAAAACTTTGTGCATTTTTTTAAATCGCAAATCAAAGCTGCATTTACGATTACAAAATTTACAATAGAACCCTCAATAATAAATACGCTTTTCGTGAAACTGTTTTTTTTTTTAATCGATATACATTATTTCTGGACACCTAATAATCGAATCGACTTTGGCTCACCTTCAAATCGAATTATTTCCACAGTCTTTAAAAAATTCGACCTACGCAGATGGGAAGTTACAGAGAAATCCATTATCATAATCATTATCATCATCGAGTATCATTCGGTCATGACTCAAATTAAAAAATCAATTTTTATAAAAATATATTTTACCATAAAACAAAATACCTATTATGATTTTGACGTTAAAACATTGTTTAAGCAACAACAAAAAGCGGATTTTTATAAAATCACGCAATGGTGTAGATTTTATTCCATTTACTTTATTTAAAATAGTTCATCCAATGAAACGATTTCTAAAAATGTTATTCAATTCAAAGTATTCAATTGAAACAGAGAAAACCTGATTTTGATTTAGCCTATATAAAACATTGAATTAATTAAAAATATTTCTTTTTTAAATAAACCCCTTAATTAAAAGTACAGGATCCAAAGTTTTACTTTACCAAAAAAAAAAAACAATTCGATGTGATATGATTTCGAAAATGAAAAAAGCAAGCTTGAGCAATTTTTCATACAAATAAAAAATATGAAATGATCCAATCTAGGCTATAAACCTTTGAAGAAGATGAAAGAATGAAAGAAAAAACACGATCAATCAAGAGAACTATTGACGACAACCCTATATATAACCCTTGGAGTTAAAAAAAACAATCAAGTCCTCGGAATTTATTAATATTATCTGGCTTTGAACAATAATGTATTACCCATCGTGTGTGATAAAAATACGCATGATGGTGATCCCGTTTGACAATGCGCGTCACAGGGTGGTTGAAAAATTCCGATCATATCAGAGTTATGTACTTGCTGCGTACAGGCACGCTTGGTACGTCAAAACGAAAGGGATAGGAGGTATTCCTTTCTGCTCACGGGACACGAAGTTTTCGCGTGCCAAATTTCGTTCATCCGCGTGTATTCTCGATGAAACTGTGCGGCATGAAACCTCGCACCGTTTTCAAATAGACAAAGATAAAAGAGAAAGAGAGAGGGGTAAAAAAGAAATAAAAGGATAGAGAGATGCCCGGACGAATTCCTCATAGTCCATATGCGTCAAATTCTACCGCCGACCAAAAGGACAAAAGGGATGGAAATTGAGATTATACAATGGTTTGGAAATTTTATAGGAAAAAAAAGCAAAAAAGAATTTTCTTTTCTTTCTCCATTATTCACATAGGAGAAAATGAAAAAAGTTCTATACAGGGTGTCCAGGAACGAGTGACTTAAAAAATGTCGACCAAGTTATCGGAAGCCCTTTTTGAACATTGGTGCGTGATTGGATTTAAGAGGTTTGGAAGTTATCATCATTTTTGGAATTTTATGAAATTTTTCATATTTATTTTGATTTACTGATACTGTGACGAAAATATTTTACAGCAAACGATTCAATTTGACAGAATAAATCTTAAAGGGTTAATTTAAGGATAAGATCATTATTGACCTATTTTCGAAAAGGTTACATTTTACAACTTATGCCATATTTTGATGAAAACAACTGTTACGATAATTGAACTTCCGGTCATATAAAATTCGTCAATCTTTATAAGATTATTTATCGAACCTTTCCAATAATATTTTTCCTTTTTTATTTTTCTTTGCATCTTAATTTGATGAATGAAAATTGATTCTTTCTTTACTGCTAGTGATTTAACAGCTGGATCATATTTTTTCAAAATTTGATATGAGAATAGACGAGTTGAAGTAATTGATTGAATAAATCCTTTGATGCCGTCCTCTCTGATGTTCAGAGTATATCAATAAAGAAAAGCCGAGGCAAAAGCAAACGAGATTGGAAATTCTCGAAGAATTCTCCCGGATAGAAAGGTAGAAATTTGAGATCACAAACAACGAATATCGTTGGAGTATCCGTACTCGAATTTAATCAAAATCATATACGAGCGTTTCTCCCACTACTTTACCAGTTTGGATGTTGAATTTTTTATTCAAATATTTTTCAACCCTTTTTGGGGTGATTTTTTCAAAGGCCGGATTTATATCCAATAGGCTGAGTTTCAATAGCAATACGCTAAAACTCTTAAAAATGTGACGAATTACATACACGAACAATTTTCGATTTTTTATGAAATAATTTAGCACTTATAATCATATGAATTTGAAACTGTCACTTTTGGGCAAACAGCTTCTAAAGACGTTAATTAATTTTTTTTAATCCATGAAACTGAATCGCTGAAAATTCTGAAAGAAGCACGTTGTAGGGCAAACGAAACGCACGGCCACTGTTTTTCAAAGCTAACAGTGTTTGTTATGTGACACAGGATTTTTCTAATTCTTTCCGATTTTTAAATTTGGGCTTTAATTTTTCGTTTATAAAAAATATTGTGAAGTCAAATCGTTCCAAAAAAATCTGAAAAAATTCTCGAGTACCTTTCAGAGATAGTACAATAACATAAAAAATCGCGGCCTAAATCGGAGAGGTGACGTGTCAAACACAGGTCAAATCGCCATGGGATGCCCCATATATTTTCAAAGCGTCGGGAATAAACGTGAAAACAAAAATACAGCAACGTGTGTATGAAGAATAATTTTATATCTCCCTGTAGCGTGTACCGTTAGTAGGCTAAATGGAGGTTCTGGAGTTTTTACAGTGCGCCAAGGTAGGTCGAAAGGAGGTCTTGTAAGGTCTCCGGAAGTGCTGAAAGCAGGCTCATCTGAGGTTTAGTTTCGCCCTTCGTGGCCTCCCCTAGTAGAAAAAACGTCCTCCTGCCATTCGGAGGTTGATTGGAGGCTCTGATTTATGGGTATTCCAGATATTGCACCCTTGGCTAAATACTCGATAACCCGTTAGCACTGATTCCGTCTCGGAAGAGAAATCCTCTTTTTTGCAAAGGTCGAAAAATCCTTTTTTTTGTCATACTGAGGTCGAAAATTTTGATACGGATGTGCAATACTTTTTTTGTTTTTTTTTTTTATTAAATCTACAACGTCCTATATCTGTGATATAATATCATCGGCTTTTTCCCAGATAAACGACGGAAACTTTGAAATATCGCAGATTTAAAAAAAAAACTCAACCGAAAACAGCGATAAATAAAATATGGGAGAAGGCAGGGGTTCGGCAACTGGAAATAAAATATTGACACACGCACCAAATACTGGACATTTATTTATGGAAAAATATTCCCTTCAGGGGTCGACCAGGTATTGTTTTTGTTGCATAATTCCCGGGAGTGAAAAGCGTGGGCTGAGAGGGTGCGAGGAAAATATTAAAATTATTGGTGTTCGATAATTTCAACACAGACAAGGGTAATTTATTTCGATTAACTTTTTTTTCTTCGTTCGATACATAATTAAAAATGTCTTTCGACGGGGAACGTTTTTTTTTCACTCGCTGGGGGTCCTTGACGTTTCGTAGTTGATAAGCGAAAATGTGAAAGGGCCTAGAGCCCTCATCTCTCAGCAGGGTGCAAAAAAAGGTCAACGAGGTAGAAAAAGGCTTGAACCTTATCTTTTTTTTTCTCGTCTACCTCGCTTAAAACCAAATATCCTTTATGACTTACGTTTTCGGTGGAGGATCTTTTTTTTTTTTTCGTTCGAGAAGCCCTCCTAAAAAAATAGGTATACAAAGATGAGGATTGCAAGATCCTCCACTTCAAAGATGTTCGACGCGAGACGAAGATGGGAAGATCGAGGGTAGAAGAATGGGGGAGAAAAATAGATATAAAGACTCCAAAAAAAAAACGTTAGAAAAACTGCGAGCGAAAAAGGGGGGAGGGGAAGAACGAGAGTCTCTCAAAATGTCGAGAGGGTGCGACCCGGGCACTGGAGTCTTTGCATATATAAGAAAGCTCGTGAGAGTACAAGAGCGATTCTCATGCCTGTTCGCGAAGATAGTAATGTATACAAAAAAAAATGTAGTCGAGAGTGTAGAAAAAAAATGTTCTCGCTTCGAGGGAAAAAATATCTCCTCCGGGATTTTTCCAAATTTACCTTTATACCTGGCACCCTTTTCCTTCCGTTCCCAACGCGAAATCCATTCAAGCGGAAAAATAAAATTTTTCCTGATACTCCAATGTGCATATATTTGCAAATTGCCATGAAAAAACTCAATTTTGTTGTAAAAATCTGGTTCAGCAAATGGGATTCTGAAGTATTTCAAAAAGTTATCTCTTTTGTATTCGATACTCTGAAAATGGAGATTCAGTCTCAGGAATTTCGAAGTTGAAGAATCACTGGAGGGATCGTTGGGCTAATGATAGTCCAAATAGACCGAATCGTGGAATAATGCATTAACACTTGAAAGTATTCATTTTCAATTTTCAATAATAATGAAAGTTCAATTTGACGATATGAGCATTTGCTTAACTGAGTTTTTTCAGTGACTGTACATCTGTTCCAACTGGCTGACAAAAACATTTTTTATAGACATTTCGTTGAAACGTTCAATGGTCTTATTATTATAAATAATGACCGAAAACAACATTGTTAATTTTAACAATGTTGTTTTTGGACAAGTTCTTTTGGCCTACAATGCGCTTTTTTCGAAAAAATAAAAATAAAAGAGGAGTGATGAAAAATAATTTTAAAAAGGAAAAAGGTGACATGATATCATGTAGAATTTACCAGAATTATTTCAGATTTTTTTTAGAATTTTTGTGTTTCATGGATTATTGATTCTATTTTTAAAAAAATCATTTTTTTGCGAAGCAAGCGCTTTGTGGGCCAAACGAAACGCACGCCGACTTTTTTTCAACGCTCACAGTATTTGACATATGACACAGGATTTTTGGGATTTTTTCCAGATTTTTAAACTTGAGCGTTAATTTTTTGTTTATTAAAAATATTGTGAAGTCAAATCGTGCCGAAAAAATCTGAAAAAATTCTCGAGTGCCTTTCAAAGATAGTACAACAATATAAAAAATCACGGGTGAAATCGGAGTAGTGACGTGTCAAACCCAGATCGAATCGGCATCGAATGCCCCATATATAACCAATTATTTATAATATATATACACTATTATATATTTTTTCAAACATATACGCAACGTGTTAAAAAAATAAGGGAACTTTTAATTTTTCTCGAACAATATTTATTTATTTCTCTATATCTATGTCGTCCCTTTCAAAGTACTATTGGGGCATTAAACAGGAAAGAACATATGATGGAACGGAAAAGATGGCGGAACAGGGAAGAAATATAGAGAAAATTTGAATAGAGAAAAAAACGATGAGGACAAAGAAAAGCCCTAACGGCGCGTCCCAATGAGGAAAAAATCAATAAAAAAAAATATTTAAAAAGTAGACATCGGAACGTCCCGTTGAAAGATTCGTATCTTTCTCGAAATTAGCCGTTGTTAATTTTTCAGTCTGATTTTCCGGGATATATCACGGACGAAGAAATGAAAATGGGTGTGCGACACTTTATAATACGGAAAACAAATGTGTGTCGGCCGAACGGGTTTCGGTTGTACCGTATCACATACAGGCTGGAAGATTAAAAAGTTTTTGTCATCGCGGGAATGAGAAATTGGCGCGAGGAACGGAGGAGAAAAAAAAATAACTACCAACTAGGCGAGAGGTAGAAAAAAAATCGCAACGTCCAGCTACCATCGAGCTTACCGTAGATTCGTTTTCCTTCCTCCTTTTTTTTATTATTATTATTTTTCTTTTTTACTCCCCATTTGAAATAGGACTGCGGCGCGGTTTTTGCCGAGACGCTCTGACCGAGAAAATAGAAGGACTAATTAAAATCGGCGCGCAAAATTACGTGGGAATAGCTCCCAAGTGGCGAGGGTAGAAAAATGAAGTGCGGGGGAGCGAGAAACGAGCGTACCCATCGATCCATGTACGAGCCGATTCGTCTCCATTTAATGATGCTTCTGCTAAATTCGGAATTTTTTTTTCTCCTCCCTTCTTTTCATCCATATCAGTGATTTATTTTTGGTGAAATGGTTTTCAAAATGTTTTAGAATAGATGTTTATTTGAATTAATATAGAAGTACTAATATTAGTAAAAAATAAAATGGGTATAACAAATTTACATAATTCATTACGGTATATTAATTATGTATTATTGCAACAATATATCAATATTATTTATTATGAGTATATTATATACACGGTTACTGGTTAAGTAGACCTATTCCCGTTAAGGGCGTGTAGTTCACATCATTTCTGACTGATTTGTCTATGAAACACCCCATCCTGAACCTAACCGTTTTCGAGATATTTTAATTTAATTGATTATTATAAAAAAGAGCCGATTTTCGGCTATTAGCTCAGCTGCTTTGAAATGTATGAGTCTTATTATCACTATTGTTTGATTTTTGCATGTGAAATAAGATGCTTTATGACCTTAATAACCAATATTATATGTAAAATGAATAAATACGTCGTTGTAGACGATCAAAAGTTACAAAAACTAATTAAAAATTAGCAAGTTTATTTTTCTTTCAAGGATATCTAAAAAAATAATTATGGCGCCTGTGTATTCTTGTAGTCTTCCAAAGCGGAAGACTAATCAATAATTGTGATGTCTAAAAGGAATTGAAACCTCACGGCGGCAAATATCCATGCGCAGTTTGTCGAAAGTCGTGGAAAAAACATTTCAATTATGACGATTAAGAGCGTGCTGTCAGCGAGAGGAGGTTTCTTCGACGTGACCAAAGTATAGTTTGTGAATAAAAAAATTAATTATATTATTACCATGGTCTTGAAATCAATCGAGTTCCGACCGGAAATAACCTAGAAAAAAATTTCGCAAAAAACTGAAAAATTTCTTATGAACTCAACAAAACATAACGCAACTTTTTACCGTCTTGAGATTTTGCTGTAAACCTCGTCGTTTTCGTACTCCGGAGCAATTTTCATATTGTGTATTTTTGTCGAAAAACGAAATATTTTTGGGAAAAAAAATCGCAAAAATTTTCCTACAAAACGAAATTGTAGCTTAGGCTTCCCCTTTTATTATTTGAATAGGAGAAATGCATGAAAAAGATTTGTACTGTAAAAGGGGTCCACTCACAAAACAACAAAAAAACGACAAAAAATTGTCGTTTTCAAAACTGGGTGCCGAGTGTAAAAAAATCGTAAAAATTTTTTTGATACGCCAAAATGTAGGCGAATCCCCCC
The DNA here is from genome assembly GCA_030522765.1 of Ophioninae sp. B BG-2022a. Lineage (NCBI taxonomy): Eukaryota > Metazoa > Arthropoda > Insecta > Hymenoptera > Ichneumonidae > Ophioninae sp. B BG-2022a. Next base: position 22,326 of record JAPYZJ010001910.1, read on the forward strand.
TCTTTAAAATGCCGTCGGTCAAATTAGGCTAGCCCAACTACCGGCGAAATGGCATAAAGGACAGTTCGGGCACTTTTTCCAACTCTTGTCCGGAAACATTCCGACGGTAGTGCATATGTATATATTATGACGTCCCTGGCTGGCTACACTGCCACCTAAGGGGCGGGCAAGGAAGAAGCGGGGAAATGGGAGCTCAAAAATGTAATAAAAAAACCAAAGAAAATCCGAAAATAATAAACGATAACAATGTTTAATAACAACAAAAAAATAAAACGGCAGAATACAAAATTTGAAGATAATGAATTAATAATAAAAGAAAAGAAGGGTGCGATTACAATAAGGTGGGGGGAGGGCTCGTACGCGCGAGGGTGGCACTAAGCCCAGGGGTCAGTCGCAAGGGGAGCAACTCGCGCACTGCCGGGGCTAACTCGCAAAACAAAAAACGGAAAAAAAGGAAAGTAGAAAAAAAAACGATAATAATAATAAAAAGAAAATTAAAGCTCAAGAGCGCGACGGTGCGGTTGGGGGCCAGCTCCCTTCGGCGAGCAATCCTCAATATTCGCTAATACGCGGGGGAAGGGGGTGGGGGTCACGGGGGAACTCTAATAATTTCACTAGAGTCCGAAATAATATTTCGGACTCTGTGATAAAATTCAACGGCCCTTATAACGGGCTGGCCTTCGAAGTCGAAGCAAGGCTTTGTTTACCTAGCGAAGGTCGCTAGTCGGCCGGCTCGGGACTCGCGCGCGCGGCGAGTATCGCACTCTACGTGCCGGCGGACGATGGACTTCGCTAGGCAAGGGGGGCGTGGGAGGGGGAAACACGGTGGGAAAACGCTCGCGATTTTTGGGAAAAAAGTGGCTCTATTTTACGGGGGAGTACTGGGGAGACGCGGGGTGGGGCACGGGGGCACGCACTGCACGGGGAAACGCAATTCGGAACGCACGCAATTAATATCGCAAAAGTTTGAGGGAGAGAAGAAAGAAAAAAAAGGGGTGAACACTCGATAAACAAAAAAGAACGCAAAGCGGAAAAATTGGCGGCGGGCTTCGTGAAAAGACGAGGAACTTACCGGGCAGATTCTCGGCTAATCCCAAAATCGTGGAGACGGCCGGCTTCCTCACGTCCTCCTTCACTGTCTCACACTCACACACTCTCTCACGCGCGCACAAAAAGAAAAGAAATGGATTCGAAAAGAAAAACCAAAATGCACAAAAAAGCAATAACGGCGCAAAAGAAATCTACAGAAACTCAAAAACAAAAAAAAAAGGAGATCGTGCTTGTCGCAAAATGTCGGGGCTCGAAAAAGTGTCGCTCGGACTAGTGCTCGACGCTAACTGATGAATTTCCGCGTGCTCGCCGAATTCTCGAAATTCGAGAAAGGGTTGTTGGGCGTCTCGATGGGGGGGGGGGAACCTCCCGGGCAGGCAAGGATGATTTTTGGGGACGATCGATAATGTGATCGATCTCGGGGTAATGTAGGGCGGGCTGTTATCAACAATGGGAGTTTGCGAAAATGTGTGGCCCCGCGAGGCCCAAAAAACCATGTACAATAGCTCCCAGAATAGCCCCCCCCCCCCCCCCCCCCCCCCCCCCCC
>JAPYZJ010001911.1:0-34229 GCA_030522765.1 Ophioninae sp. B BG-2022a
GACGGCAGCTTGGTCGACGGCAACTTGGTCGACGGCGACTTGGTCGCTGGCAACTTGGTCGACAGGAACTTGGTCGATGGTGACTAGGTTGATGACAACTTGGTCGACGGCGACTTTGTTGATGGCAACTTGGTTGACGGCGACTTCGTTGATGGCAACTTGGTCGACGGCGACTTTGTTGATGGCAAATTGGTTGACGGCGACTTCGTTGACGGCAACTTAGTCGACGGCAACTCGGTAAATCGTAATTTGGTCGACGGCAACTTGGTCGAAGGCGACTTGGTTGACGGCAACTTGGTCAACGGCGACTCGGTAAATCGTAATTTTGTTAATGGCAGCTTGGTCGACGGCGATTTGGTCGCCGGCAACTTGGTCGACGGCAACTTGGTAAATCGTTATTTTTGTTGACGGTGATTTGGTCGACGGCGACAATTATCTTCATTAGTTAATACATATTTTTCCGTTCTTAATAATCTAGGTCATAATAAAAATCACCATCCCAACCGAGCGAGTCTCCAGCGACCAGTCGACCATCCGTAACAAGCCTTAGTGACACGATTCTTTTCTTTTTTTTTTTCTTCTTTTGTTGCTCATTCATTTCACAGGAGTCTCCTGCCCTTTGGCGCGTGTAAACGTCGCAAGCCTTTTCACGGAGCCATTCATAGCCAATTGTTCCGAGTGAGGTGAGCAAAAACTAGCTCGGAGAGCAAGAAATTCTCGTATTTGTGCACATCGGAGGTGTGTCCCCTTTTTTTTTTTGCGACTTTCGTGCACGCGCGAAGCACACGCTTCGCGCGAAATTAAAAGGTCTCTCACGCTCGCGGAAGCGAACGAGCTCTTTTCTTCCCTTTTTTGCTTCTCGTTGAAACACCTCTCGTGTTTTGTGCAACGTATGCGCTTTTTTTTTCTTCTTTTTTCGAAGGATCTTCGCAGTGCATTTTGACGAATCAAATACGAGCACGGACAATTATTCCATTTTTTTTGGTTTTTAATTTTTTTTTGTGTTTCACTGAATACGAGCTTTCTCGATGTAACGAGCTTTTTATCCAGTAATAAGGCTTCGCTGAATATTGAAATACAGGATGAGAAGCTCTCGTCCTTCGGACGCAACGAAAATTTTTTGGTTTTTACTTCTACTGCGATGATTGGATAACTAGGCTTTTTTGGAAACGTGAATTTCAACAGAAAAAGCAATTCTATGGATAAATAGACCGGACGTTTATTCGTCTGTACATTAACAAAATTATTCATCAAATTTTGTAAAGAAAAAACAATAATAATTAAACCCAAACAAACCCAAACAATCTCTCGAAGAAGCTTTGAATGTAAACCTTCGTGTGTTCAACGGTGCACTCAATTTCGTCCACTCAACCACTCCCAAAAAAACGATTTTTTCCACTATTTTATCAATACTCAAAATATTCTCATCTCGGAAAAAAAAAAGTAAAAAATGTTTCTCGTCGTGAAAATACGAGCTGCTAAAAATGGCACTATCGTGGACGGACGAAATGTTGTTTTTGTCCGGCCAATTTTTCTTGACTGGCGAACAAAGGAAGCACTCCTTTTTTTCCATTTTTGTTCTTGTATTTTGTAAAGAAAGCCCCGGGACTTTTCGCGTGACGTATTTTCATAGAGAGAGACGATACCGTGCATACGAAAGGAATGAAAAAAAAACAAAGAAAAAGACGAAAAAAAAGAGGAAAAAAAAACAAAGAAAGAGAGAGAAAAAAACAAAGAAAAAAACGAAAAAAAGAGAGAAAAAAAACAAAGGAAAAGACGGAAAAAGAGTGAAAAAAAAACAAAGAAAAAGAACGAAAAAAGAGAAAAAAAAAGCGACGAGTTAAAAAAAGGGGGAAAATACGCCCTCGTTGTTGGCGTTTGTGACGTAAGAGACGGAGACGTCTCGGGCCATTGCAATTGCCGGGTTAGCCCGGGTTGACTGTCCCCGTGACAGCTCGAAGGGAACCGAGCAAACGTTAACGACCTATCCTTGGCATAAAGAAAAAAAAAAAAGAAAACGAAAAAAAAATACATATCACGTTTGTATGTAACAAGGGCTCTTGTAGGGCTGGAAAAAGGGCTCGGAGGAAAATGGGCCGTTTTAAGGGGCGAGTAGGATAATGAGGTAGAGGGAGGGGAAAAAAGATGTATGAACGCTGATTATAAGCTGGAGCCCTCTGGGCTATTATTCGAGACGTTGGATCAGCTCGAGCACAAAAAAAAAAATAAAAGAAAAAAATTGAAAAAAAAAAAAATACTTTGCCTCTTCTCGCTTGTCACGCGGATAAGATTTTTTTTTGCCTTTTTTTTCCCTCTCACAAGTACACGGAAAAGCGGAGATTTCTTTTTAATGAATTTTCAGAGACCCGGAAGCAGCCTCGTCACTCTTGGTCGCTGAGACGAGGAAACTCCCTGGAATTAACGGACTTTTAATTCGACGTCCATTCCCTCCACTTGTCCTTCCCGAACGACTTAATAAATTGTCGGCGATGAGAAATTGAGAGAGCGATAACCGAAAAAAGAAGAGAGATAAAGGAATGTGAAAAAGGAGGTTGGAGAAAGGATTTTGTTGAATTCTTTCATAGGTGTCAGCGTCGAGGATGAAACGAGGAGGAACAAAAAAAATTATTTCGATGATACTTGTTGCAATCGATGCTGAAGAGCTGATCGAATTAATATCATTTTTATCAAAAATTTGTTCTTAGTTACACCAATTTTTATTTCGATAGTAAAAATAATAATATTTATTTCAATAATCATCAAAAAATGGTAAATAAACAATTCTACACGTTAATAATTATTACGAAAATGCATTTTTTATTTTGATTAAAATAAACTTTGAAGTTTTAAAAATTTTTTTAAATCGAAAGATCAAGAAAATTTTTTTACTCAAAAAATAAAATAAAAATAAACAAAAAAGGGAAAATTTCAAAAGTAGTAAAAAAAAGGTTTGTTAATAACTTAAATTATTATTACATCCTCCATTTCCGATAAACTTTTTAACCGACGATTTATCGAGTATTTTGAATAATAACAAAAAAAAAGAAAATCACATTTCCCGGTTGGAAAACCCCCTTAATATCTCGGCATTTCAAGCCGAAACGATCGATCCTCCGAGCCAGTATTTGCTCAAATAATTCTGGGCAGCCTCTGGGATCTCTAGCGTGAAAAATGGCGATCCGTCAACACCCCTCGGTTGTGTCTTCCGCTTGGCTGTTTCTCCTTTTTTCATCCCCTCTCCCATCAAACCAGGGGGTCTTTTACCGTTGACGGATTCATTCACGAAGGGTGGAGTATATACGAAGCGGAGTATGTACTCGGGCTTGACGAGTTTACCGTCTTGATCTCCCGGACAATCGAGGGGGGGGAGTTGTAAGACGTTTTCGAGGCTTGGGCCCGTCGGAGGGTGGAAATTGGTAGCCTTCCGGAATTTGAATAGCCCGAAATCTCCGCGGGGAAGAGATTGTTGAGAACAGATAGGAAGGTTGTTAAAAAAGAAGTAAAAAAATACGCTAAATTTTCAAAATTTGGCGATCCGTGTAAATTCGATTTTCGATTGTTTGGGTTTGTTTGGGTTTACTTTATATCTCATTTTGCGGGTTTAAAAGGATATCTAGTGATTAATCGTGATTAATCGTGGTTATCTAGTGATTAATTGTGATTAATTAGAGGCAAAATCCGGTTCGAAGATTCGAAGCTTCTTCTGTTTCGAAGATTGAAAAAAGTGCTTTGACGAGCTTATCATATCTGAGGGGTCGTAATCAACTCCAAAGTCGACACAACAAATATCGAATAACAAACAAATATTCTTCGAGAAAAATAAAAAGTCTTCCCAATTTTTTTTAACGAACATCGTATTTTTTTTTACTCGTCTCGATTTCGAGTCGTAATCTATTCCAAAATGGACACAACAAATATCGATTAACAAACAAATATTCTTGGAGAAAAAATAAAATATCTTTTTTTTTTAACGAACCTCGTGTTCTTGTTTCTTAATCGTCTGAATTTCGAGGTTATTCGAGGGAGACGTAACAATTGTTTTTTTTTGCTGAAGAATCCCCGGTTGCTGGAACACACGCCATTGGGGCTTGGGGGGGTGGTTTGGCCTGGAGATTCCTGGGTTAAATAACTCGCGTGTCGATAACACGAGAGAGAGGGAGAGAGAGAGAGAGGGAGAGAGAGGGAGAGAGAGAGAGAGAGAGAGAGAGAGAGAGATGCACATCAAAAGGGTCTACGTGGGTTCGAAGGGTGAGAGGGGGAGGGGGTGGGTAACGAAGTAACAGGTTGGAGCTCTCCCGATACGTGTGTATACGTGTGTTGAACCGTCGAGAGTCTCGTTTGCCTCCGGATGAAAATTCGTGATCGCAGACACTCCCACGTTCATGGAAGCACCCCTCCCCCGACCCCTTAAACTATATTTATATTCCGTCTCTTTCCCTCGTTCAACAAGCCGAATCCGAGCAAGATTTCGAGCTCGATCGACACGAGTCACTTTGTCAACTGCAATTGCTCCGGGGCTTCTCGTTTCTACCTTTCGATGGAACTAATAACTGGACTGGCGATTTCGCACTTTTTCTTTCGAATTTTACGACCAAAGAGCGCCAATAGGACCGTCTGGTCATTTGTCCCTCGAAAATCGTGGTGAGGGCCAACCGAATGGAATTTCGCGATCACCCGTTCAAAATCTCGATAAATAACGGTAATTTATTCATTTTTTTTTGTTTGGTTGGTTTTCCCGTTGAAAAGGATTTTTTGGTACTCGATTCAATTTTTATTATTACTTTTCGTTGATCTTATTCCCTGGGGTACTGTTCTTGTAATAATAATAAAATATACAGTAGATTGAATATGTTAATTAATAGTATTATTTTTTATTGAATTAGAGATATTTTATTTGAATTAACGTTAAATAGAATTTTATATATTCGTGGCATAATAATTATTCTTGGTAAAAAAATGTACAAAAAAGTCTCGAAAGTTTCGATGGATTTTTGAAAATGCACATTTTTTTACGAAGAGAAAAGGAAGATAGAGGGTGAGAGAGAACTGTGAAAAAACAACAGGAACAAATAAAAGATAGTTAGTGAAAAATAGAAAATTAAAAATCAATTATTTGATTAATTTTGTATTAAAAATTAATTTAACTCTTGATTGTTTGAATTATTCGAATAATTTATTTGCTATTTTTCTGTTTTCACTAAATATCTTTTATTTCTTTATTATCTTTTTCATATGAAAATTCCTAACCCCATACAGTCCCAAAAATGTGTGAATTTTCAATAGCTCCGAGAATTGTAAAATTTGCAATGACAATTATTTTATTTTTTATATATTACTTATCGAATATTTATTATTTATTATTATATTATTTAGTTTATTTAAACGTAATAAACAAAATAAAAAAATTACGTTAAAAAAACGTCAAAGAAATATTGAAAAATAACGTTGAATAAAAAACGTTGTTTAAATATTTTCGATATTTTTGGTGTTGATTAAAATGATTGATCGCAAGTAAGAAGCGAATGGTGAAAAGTGGCAGCGAATGGACGATCAATCGCCGAGGGAGTATGGGAAAAGTTGTGAAAAGGTAGATTCGCAGTTGGAAGAAGCTTCGCTGCAATAACCTCCATTGTTGTCGAGGGAGCAAGTAGTTTCCGATATCAGCCGATAAATTCAAATAGCCGGAGTAGCCTCGCTCGCTCTGTCTTTCTTTACCTCTTTGCACACGTGTGCACTCGACGACAGAAAATCGTTAAGGTTGCCGGAGAACCGCCGCGGCGGGGGGGGGTTCCCGAAAAATGGTCGAAGGGATCCAGATTTTCGAAAAGTAACCCAATAATCAATTTCGATCAGCCAACCCAAACAAATTTTTTGAAAACTTCCTAGATCCATGAATACTCCTATAGAGATTCGTTAACGAGTCCAAGTGATTTATTTAAATTTTTGTTTCAATTCTCGTTTTCAAAAAATTAATTTGTTAATTTTGAAATCGCATTTTTGGAATTCTAGTAAATTGGATTATATGAGCGTTACGAACGAATTTTGAACGCTGAAAAAACAAATATATAATTTCGATTAAAAATGAAATATATAATAAAACATATTTAATTATTAATTAGCCAAAATTTTATTTAAGAAATATAATATAACAAAATAATACAGCAAATTTCATTTATTCGAAATTTTGTAAAAACCAAAATGAATAGTGTACCAGAATTCTAAAAGATTATTTAAATGATTATTACGATTATTAAGATTACCTAAAAAATATAAAGTAATAAAATAGCAACTTTGATTTACTGGAAATTTTATTTTAACGATGCAATAGTACATCAGAAATTTAAAACGATTTTAAAGTTACTTCAAAATTGTGAATAAATTAGTTCAAATTCCTTGTAAAAACCATAATGTAACAAATCAAAGTAACAAATTGAATTCATTTTAAACTCCATTTAAAATACATATCCTAATAAAAAAATATCGAAAATTCCATTTAGCCCGAATATTATTAAAAAAATAATACTAGAAAAATCTCTAACCGACATCAATCGATTTTAGCATAGTTTGGGTTCATTTGGGTCAGCATAATATCCGAGAACTTTTATATCTTTCGAGATTCCGTCAGATACTTTTCCAATTGGTTTCGTCATTGGATTTAAATGCGGAAATTCAAACGAAATCCAATATAAAACGATGACGTAATTCAGATATCCAATTTCATTGGATCCCTATCAGTAGAAGTCAAGCTTCCGTATCCGATTGAATCTTCACGAAAATCACGGATGATCAACGTAACGAAAAAAAAAGGGAAAAATAAAAAAGGAAAAAGCAATCGAAAGAGGGAGAAAGACGAGTTTCGGTTTGCCATGGATCCAAGCTTCGACACACTCGAGGAGGTTTCTCTTCCAAGTGGAAAGAGCCAATGCGGAGCGGACACTCGTGTTGCAGCCCGCTGCGGCTGGCGTCAAACTTGGCTGCACCCGGAGCCCAAGTTGACGTTGATAAAGGGCCTTGTCGGGTGGAGTACTGGTATCTCTGATTGTACGCGCCAACGCTCAGCTTCCGTTATTCCCAACGTACGTCTCCACGTATCTGCCTATTCATATCGTTGCACCAATGTGCCACCGATGCGCCAAACGTTGGATCGACCACCTCTCGCTTCTGGAATTATCAGGAGGAATGCGTCTCGACAAAATTTATAGCCTCGACCTTTTTCTTTAAATACACTCCAACCCCTTAAACCGTCATTTTTATAACGATGAAATATGCCTTTTTTAATTTATAGACGGTAAAATGTAATTTTGGAATCCGATTCTTTATAATTCAATTCCTGTAAATTCGATTTCATTTAAGTCTTGTAAATTTAATTTTTGGTTATTTTATTCGTATTTACTCAATTTCTGTAAATTTAACTATGATAAATTCAATTCTTGAAAATTTAATTCTTGTAAATTTAATTCATGTAAATTGAATTCATGTAAATTCAATTTTTATAAATTGAATTCATGTAAATTTAATTTTCCTAAATTGGGCTCCTTCCCGTTACATTTTTATGAATTTATATGCCTATGATTTCAATTCTTACGAATTCAATTCTCGTACCTGCAATTCTCATAAATTCAATCCTTATATGTTCAGTTCCTATAAATCCAATTTCTTTAAACTTAATTTTTATAAATTAAAATCCTGTCAATTCATTTCCTTTTATTCAAGTTCTAATAAATTCAATTTCGGTAAATTGGTACTTTACTATTTAGAATCTCGTAAATTTAATTCCTTTTATTTGAGTTCTAATAAATGCTATGCCGATAATTCCAATTCTTATGAATTCAATTTTAACAACTGCAGTTCTCATAAATTCAATTCGTACGAATTAAATAACTATAAATTCAATTCTCCTAAACTCAATGCAAATAAATGAATTTCCTCTACATTTAATGTTCTACAAGTACAATTCCCATAAATTCAATTCCTGTACGTTCAATTATCACAAATGAATTTTCTATGATTTCAATTATTACAAAATACATCACCTCTCAATCAAATACATATAAATTCAATTCCTACAAATGCCATTTAATTCCCTCGTAAAAGAGAATTGAACGGTTCTTACGTATGATTTTTGGAAAGACGACGAGAAGTGGTAAGAGGGTCAGCAAGAAAGGAATAAAAAGTTGATTTGGGTGAGAAGGTCTGTTGGAATAGTTGGCAAAGTAGCCTCGATGGGCGAGTGCCGGATCCTTCTACATTCCTATCTCGTATGCATCGTCAAGGAGACTCGAAATGCTCCCCCCCCTCCTCGACTCTTTGCTCGTACATCACGACACGTTGTGCTGCACCCAAGTGGTGTTCCCGCTGAGACACAGCCATAGATGTACATACGGCCAAATTCGGAGCAGTACCGACCAACTTTGCCGAAAGTTTTGCGGCGTGCCTGGGTATTCAGACAGTTTGCGGTCGAGACCAGTAGTGGGAGGGAGACCGGTGTACAATGATGAGCCAGGGACGCCGATGTACCACGCGGGAAACTTCGCTACCAGGGAACCTTCACCAACGTCTTGCCCACAACTCGTATTATTTTTCATAAATTATCGTTAGATTCAACGATAAAAATTTACAATTTTTCAAAAAATTTTTTCTAAAAAATGTTTCCTATTCGTTAAAAATTGATTATTTATTCAATAAGTGTAACTTTGACACGTATTAAATAAAGAATTAATTTTTTAAAACTAATTATTTATTTAATAATCAAATAATCAATGGAAATCCGAAATGAATGAAAATTTGATTACCGGTTCTTCGATCAAAAGTATTCGCCCCAGAAAATTATAAATATAATAATTTTTTATTATAATTGATTTTAATGATTTATAATATATAATTATGTATAATAAAATAGATAATTAATTTTTAACGAATAAAAAGAATTTTTGAAAAATTTGTTTAAACCATTTATACACAAGGCTTTACATACTCGCTTTATACTCGCCAACCCCATAAACAAGGAAATGAAAAACCGTATTTTCGTTTTTCTTCGAGCGGATTTTTTTACAAATCGAAATTTTTCCATTATTTTATTATTTGGGTTTGTAAAAATTTATTTCGACATTTTTGGTGTTATCCAAGCTTTCAATGTCGAGAAACATGGATTTGGGGGACGATTTGACGTTTATCTCGATTTCTCGGCGTAAAAAAATAAAATGATATTTCTGGCCGGAGCGTGCACGTGGAAAATCAGAGGCACGACTCGGGGGAGACAATCCAGCCTCGTAAGCAGGATAAAGCGGCAATAACGAAAGGGCGCTTTGCGGCGTACATAGCACCGATTACTCATACACGTCCCTTCACCTACGCGAGGTGAGAATCTAATTTTTTTTCCGCTACCTTCTCCCGACATTTTTTTTCATTTCGCCAATCGAGGATCGGACATTCTCTACCCCATAAACAAGGAAATGAAAAAGCGAATTTTCGTGTTTCTTCGAGCGGCCAATAAAATACAAAAATTTGTTGAACAGACTGAAAAATTTCTTTTTTTTATTAACATGTTACGAAAATGAATATGTTCGTAACAATAACCAAATTGTAAAAAGAAATAACATTTAAAATTGAATAATTCATTGTCAAAAAATTACAAATTTAAATTTAACGTGAATTTGCAAATTTTACCTGGATATTTGAAAAATCAAATATTATTATATATAATTAAAATAAAAAATTATTATATTTTTGATTTTCTGTTGCGAATACTTTTGATCGAAAAACCCATAAATCAAATTTTCATTTATATCGGATTTCTATTATTTATTTGATGCCCCAGGACGAAGCGGTCACCGCTCCGAGTATCGAGCCCAGGCATCCACAAGCCACCGTAGGTCACTCCGAATATATTTTCTCGAACGTTTTTTCCCCTCCAGGCTATTCCTTCATTTTCTTTGCCATCTGGAGAATTACGTATATCGACATACAGATGGGTATATATCGATATCTCTATACACGTACATCACGGAGGATACGTAAGAGCTCTCCGCATTTTCGAGATTGAAAATTCTTAGGGGTTCCAAAGGAATCGGAAGAGAGAGAGAGAGAGAGAGAGAGAGAGAGAGAGAGAGAGAGAGAGAGAGAGAGAGAGAGAGAGAGAGAGAGAGAGAGAGAGAGAGAGAGAGAGAGGGAGGAGATAGAAAGAGAAGGATTGGGAATAAAGACGGAAGTAGATCCGGCAGTGGCAGGTCAGACCACGAAAGCTTCGCTAGGGCAAACAAGCTCGTGGCCGGTTCGCGATTCGCATCGGATTCGATTCGCCTCGATATTGCGGTCGGCATGTTTTACCGTAGGAAAAGGATCGCTCCAGAAATCTTTTTTGAAAAAAAAGAGCAACTGGAAGACGTGAGAAATTGCAAGTTGGAGAACCGACGTTTTTCTTGGATTTGAGGGAAAAAAAGTATAGCTTGGACATTACCCAGATGGGTGTAGAGAAAACTGAGACACTGATGGAATATTGGCTCGAAGAAGAGGGAAGAGTTGGGCTACTTTGACGACCAGGAAATCAGGATGAATAAAATAATTGTTTTGGACATTTGGTTGATTTCAACAAAATGGATTTTTTTTTACTTCGATAACATATTAACGGCTCCAATTCAATTTTGACGGGAGATTTTTTTTTGCCCTTAAATTACTTTGATTAGTAACCACTAGTGATATTTTAGATGAGGTTGACATTTTTTATTGTTAAACCCAAACAAACCCAAACGAAATTAATTATTTTCATAAGTTATGAGGTTGTTTGGGTGTATTCTGGAAAGCTCATTTCATTAAAAAATTCGACTTATTTCGATGTTCAAGCGTCGAAGAATACGAAAATGCTCTATTTCATTGAATTTTTCGTAAAACTTCAAAACGTCATAACTTCTGGAAATAATGAAAAATGTCAGCGTCCGTTGGCTGAATATCACTAGTGGTGACTAATTAAAGTAATTTATTTCAAAAACAAAATCTCCCGCTAAAATTGAGTTAGAGCTCCACTTTTGCATAATTAACCATTAACGTTTCGAATTGGGTTTGAATTATTAAAAAAAAAATATTTTTTTTCAATATTTTACGTTTTCAATTTTGAAAAGTGAAAAAATTATGAAAAAAATTACTTTTTCAGCGGTGTATATTTGTGCATTCTTAGTGATGGTGTAAATAGAAGAGATTCGAAAGATGGCGTTGTTTAGGTAAATCAATTAGCTCCTCGTTTGTTTTTAGGCCAGGAAAAGTAAGGGACGTGGGCTGAAGTGTAGATTGGGAACATGACAGAAGAGATTACGTTGATGTACCCTCCGGCCCTTCCCCGTTTCTCCTCATCGCCTCTCAAATCCCAAAGCGAGACCAAAGTGAGCGAGCAAACGCGAGGCCGTAAAAGATATCGAGTGATTAATCGTCGTGATTAATTGGAGGCGTAACCCGGGTCAGACGAAGCTTTGCCAAAAACCGAGTGAAGTAAAACGATGCGTCGAATTGAAAGTGACTGGGCGCATGTGCGAGCCTGTTACTCAGGGAATACATAGAGCTCGTGAAACGAATGGTCGTTCCAGAAGCGAAATACTCTTCGTATTACGTTTACGAGAATTCCGGACTTCCGGCATTGACAAATTCGTTTTTCTCGTATTTCAATACTTTTTGTCGATGTGCCAGGTTTTTTCTAAAAAAGTACGCTTTTTTCCAAATTTCACAGCCTGCGTAAATTCGATTTTTGATATTTTTTAATGTTTTCTTTTTTAAATATATTTTTTATTTTATTTTGAAAACTAAAAAAAATTAGATATTGACAAAAAAAGAAAATATATTCGACCAGAGAGATAAACTGTCGATTTATATTTGTTTTTTAACGAACCTCGTTTTAACAGCTGATGCATTTTCCAAACCCAAAAAAGTTTCTCGAAGTGTTATCACGTGTATTATACAAGAAAAGAGAAAGAGAGGAAAAGAAATAAAATGAAATCAACCGATGAGGAAATTGGGAGTGGGGGAGCCTTCTGCGAGGAAACTGCTCGTCAGCTGTAAAGGGACCGGACCAACGTAAGTGCAATGTCGAGTGCAAAGTTATCGAGATCGTACGTGTGGCCAGTTCGAACGGAAGTTTTTCCCGTCGAAATGTAACTTCCGGAGAGCACGGGGGTTTCGAGATATCGCTGCCAAGAGGGAAACCCGGATAGGGTTGAAAAAGTGAGAAACGGGTGGCACTTTGATTGTCTCGTGTCTAGAAAGGGTGGGGGGAGGGGGGGGGGGGGGGGACGCCCCACTCCATAACCGGATGGTCTAAATCGGCGTTGTGCAAGCAAAGTTGTTGCAAATTGCAAAAATACAATATTCCTACTTTCATCATTGATACTAAGTGTGAAAACAGTTTTTGGTATTTTTAAAAAATGAAAAATTGTAAATTCGATAATTATAAAAGTTTGTTAATGAGATAAGTTGAGTATTTCTATTTTTGGCTTGCAATTGAAAAAGCATTGCAAAAAGCCAAGTTAAATCTGTACATACGTTTTAAACGTCCAACAAAAAGAAATCGAATTTTTTACAATTTAATTAATACATTTAAATGCTATATTACATTATTAATAATAATAATAATAAGAATTATTATTATTAATAATTGTCTAAATGTATTCGTATATAAAAAACTAGCTAATTATTGATACCTTATTCATATTGATTAAATTATTAATAAAACAAACAAAAAATAACGTACTATTTTTTTACCAAGTCCTGACTGTTAAGAGTCCTTGAAATATTTGAATTTTCGCGAATCTTTCTGATTTTTTAATACCCATCAAGCAGTACCTTAAAGTTCCTTAAAAAATAATCTTCTTCACGATTCGATCAATGCATAAATTTCCAAAAATGTCATCACCCTAATATTATCCCGAATAAATCTTGAACCTCCGAAAAAAAAACGAAAAAAATACGTCAACAGGATTTCTTCAAGGATTAATCCCAGATCAGCTGATGACAGACTTCGGCTTGTTTGGGTTCGTTTAGGTTAGTTTAGTTCAGCTTTGAAACGATTTCTAGCAAACATTGCCCAACCAGGCTTGAGTGGTATCAATGATTGATCATTTAGACGTCGTGGTTGCACAAAGTCGTGACACACTTTCGAAAATGTGCCTCACCAGCGACAGTCTTCCAGAAGCATTATTATCCTTCGGTGCAGCTGTCTCTCCTCGAGGCCGGAGATCCATTCTCTTCCCCTTCCGTATACATGTATTCCTTCGTCCTTGATTTCCATTATCCTGTCAGACAACAAACCTCCCCGGAGCATGGAGCTAGTCGTATTAGGTATGGCCTAAGCGCTGCAGGGATCAGGCTAGAATTACGATTAAGCTGGGGACTCTGAATGCCGAGTAGGATGTACGGGGGTTGAAAAGGGAAAGGGGTTTGGGGGGGGGGGGTTAGCGGCGAAGATCCGGAATTTAATCGAATAGGGAGAGAAATCCGGCGAGTCCTGTCATTCTCGGGCAATGTAATAATTGTGGCGCCCTCGTTCAACCATATTTACGTCTGAATGGGTTTGGTCTAGTTTCCGAAAAAAGTATTTTTTTTTGTGTTTTTTTTAAATTTATTTTTTTTATTATTGATGTCTTCCTCACTGGCACGCTTTTGGTACCAGTGAGGAAGCTATATGGTTTCTTTGTCTTCCTCTTCAAATTTGGGTGAAAAAAGATTTTTATTTTGTTTTTTTTTTGTTGTAAAAATGGATACGATTCGAATGAATTTTTTTTTGTTTCAAGGTCTGTTTTTTGAAGAGTAAAATATTTTTGGAAAGTGGAGTTTGCATCAATGAATGCCGAACAATGTTTTTCTTGTTGGGAAAAATCGTTTTTTATAATTGGACAAATATTTTTGGTTTGTGTGGAGAAGCTTTATTTTTTTTAGGCGCGAATTCAAAATGTTTTTGAGTTGTTTGGGTTTAGTTAGTTTTCTCGGGTGTGTGTTTGGGTTTATTTGGGTTCACTTATTTCTCTCGGGAGGAAAAATATCGTTTCGTAAGCCCAAACAAATATTTTTCGTTCGTATCGAAAAGCCTGATTTTCCTAAGTTGACGAACACGAAGAAATTGTTTTTTTCTGATGGGAAGATATTTTACCGATCCTCAAACAAACTGAAAACAAATATTTTCACATTCACCGAACGTCTGATTTTCCTAAATTCACGAAAGGGAGAAAAAAAAATGTTTTCCCGCGTGGGAAAAGAGGACCGGTCTTATCTGGAGTGTCCAGAGACCTTCGTGAGACCTTCTTCAAACACGACTTTTTTTTTTCTATTTTTATCAAGGCTCAGACTTTTCGTCCACTTTTCGAATCAGCTTCGAGGAGAAATTTTCTTTTTTTGGCAATTCTTCAATGAAAAAAGGTTAGACGAATTGTGGATACAGAGAGAGAGAGAGAGAGAGAGAGAGAGAAAGAGAGGGAAAAGCGAAGGAGTTAAGCTATTGATCGTAAGAGATGGCAAATCTTTGAATGGGCAAATAGAAAATTACTTCGGGGTTTTCTATCCCGGTCTCGCGCTGGTTTCCTCATTGAAAGTGTACTCGAGATCCCGGACGCTTTCGATCCGTCTTGAAATACGGTTTGGTACACTTGTATATTGCCGAGAACACTTCGCCGACTCGCCTCGCTCATACATCGATAAGACTGGCGAGCTTGCACGGGGATAACGATCCTACGCTGAATTAATGACGATTTCTCCTAATGACCGGGTGTAATTAGAGCCACCGGTTTCCCAATGATGAAGTCGAGTGCTGTATTATTGGGGAAACTACGAGTTGAATTTAGATGCTGGATAATTATTATTAGCATCTGTATCAAGGTTATTATTATCATCATCGTAGTCATCTTCGTCGTTATTTTTATTTTGAAAATGTCATCAGAGGAAACGGAGTGATATTATTATTAATATTATAATTATCGTAGTTGTAATCCTCATTTTTATTTTCGGTATTTTGTCAGTAGACGTGAAGCTGTATGGGTGTTATTATGATTACCATTGTTATAATTGTCATCAGCATTTTTATCATCATCATCACTATCATCTTTATCATCATTATCGTTGTCGTTATTTTTATCATCATCGTTATCATCATTTTTATCATCATCATCATCATCATCATCATCATCATCATCATCATCATCATCATCATCAATAATAATAATAATAATAATAATAATAATAATAATAATAATAAAAAAATAATAATAATAAAAGCAATCAATGATCATCATTATCGATATCGTCATCATTAACATCAACTCTATCTTCATTGTCATAATTATCATTATCATTATCGTCATCGATATCGTCATTTCCATCATCATCGTCTTTATCATCATTATTATTATTATTATTACTTTTATTATAATGTTATTATGGTTGATTGTATCGTTTCGGGAAATGCATTTCCTCACTTTGCTTGCGCTTTTTATTATTATTATTACAATGCGATGGAATCTACCCATCCCTTTTTTCCATCAACGGTATATCGTTGAATGTCATATTTGGAGAACGGGTGAAATTTCGTATAAACGTTGAAGCAAAAAAGAGAAACTGGCACGTTTGCCTCGGTTTGCCATGAAATTGTGCATTCTTGCGAAAAAGTTTGGCACATCGGAGCGAGGACGTACGAAAGAACGAGAAAAATAACGTTCGGGATGAGTATCTCAGACGTGTATTCCACAAGGATGGCGGCGCCCCCCCCCCCCCACTCCGTGGCCCCAAGTTTTGTTCTCGGGCGCTTTTTTTTTCTCGTGCTTTCACAGTCGGTGCATATATACCTTTGATATATGTATACGTTCCGGGGGCGCCGAGAATCTGTCGGAAAGTTTTGAAATTTAAGTACGACGCCTCCGGGAGCCATTGCGAGGTCGAGTCGGGGGAGCTTCCGATCGTAAGAGCGCTCTACCCACTAATACATACCGGTTAGGGTGATTTTGACCCTCGGTGAAATTGCGTCGAAGGTATTTCTCGAGAGAATCGCCTTCTTCCTTTTTCGATGTAAGAACGATGCCCCCTTCCCCCCTCCAACCCCCAATGGGGGGTGACTGCCCCACGGGTGAGGAAGGGGTTTTCCCCTCCGTAAAAACGAGAAAGAAAATTCATTTTTTCCGATTTTCCATACGCGGAACGAGAGAGAAAATAATCGGGATGCGGGAGGGGGGGGGGGAGCCCCCCGGCTGGGGCATGGGGCGGGGGCGCTGCCCCTTCGAAAAAGTGAGAAAGAAAAGTTCCTTTTTCGAATTATGTGTGTTTGGGACGATAGAGAAAATAATCGGGCTGGGGGTGGATTCCCCAGGGCAGAGGGGGGTTGCCCCATTTGAGAGAACACGAAAGAAAATATTCTTTTTCCAATGCCGCGTATTTGGGACGAGAGAAAATAATCGAAAGGGGGTGGGTCCCCCATAATGGGGGAGGAGATGTTCCTTTTGAAGAAATAACGAGAAAATATTGTTTTTTTTTTTTAAATTAATTATGAATGTGTCGAAGAGGGGAAAATATGATCGGGAGGAGTGCCCCACGGAGTGGGGGATTGCCCCCATTATGGGAGGAATGGATTTTCTTTTTTAAAAAATAGCGAGAACATTTTGTTTTTTTTTAAAATCAATTATGAATGTGTAGAAGAAGAGACGATATGATCGGGGGGAGTGCCCCACGGGGTGGGGGAATTTCCCCCTTCGAAAAAGTGGAAAAGAAAATGACTTTTTTGTTTTCAATAATGCATGTGTGGAAGAAGAGAGAAAATAATCATGGCGAGTACCCCACGGGGTGGGTGCCCCACGGGGGCAGTGCCCCAAGGGGTCGGGGGATTGCCCCTTTTGGAGAAAACAAAGAAGATAATGTCTGCTTTTCAATTATGCATGCGTGCAACAACGAAGAAAATAATTAGCGTAGTGAGTGAGGCGTGGGAGTTGTTGTTGAGTTTGACGAAGCGAGCAATAACAGAGAACGCCGAATAATTTTATCTTTTTCACATGCAGAGTACGCGCGAGTGAGAAAACTTCGAGAGGAAAGAGATCGAGAACGACAAAGGAGAATGACGGATAATGGAGATGAAGAGAGGGTAGACGGGGTTGCGAGGGTGAAGAATGTTGAGAGAAAGCGTTGGCCGATGAAAGTGCTCGGAGAAGGATCTCTTTTGAATACACCTGAGCCAATTTGGCGAGCAATTGAACGTCACAGAGGCGAGAAAAGCGAGATGGAATATCCATGGAAAAAAAAACTCGTGGCAGTTTTCTTTCTCGCGTGGCAAAACAAATTTCCTTCTAGAGCAGTTTTTTTTTTATTATGGAAATCAATCTGTATTCCGTAAATTGTAAAAAAGACATGTCTGCGTTATGAGTATGATCTTTGTGCATGAAGGTGTTGAAAAATGGATTTTCAGGCAAATATCGTGATTATATTCAATTCTATGATGGCAATGATATTGATCTTCAATTCAATTATGATAATTATCTAGATTTTCAATTATATGATAATAATCAGTATCTTCAATTCTACAATGATAACGATTTTAGTATTCAATTCTGTGATGGTAATTTAAATTAATTCTGGAGTGATAACGATCTATATTTTTATTCTATAATGATAATCTTTATCTTCGATTCTACGATGATAAATATGTTCATTTTCAATTCTGCGATGATATAGATATTGATCTTCAATTATATGATGATGAAGATATTTATCTTCAATTATATGATGATAAAAATGTGCATCGTCAATTCTACGACGATAAAAATGTTAATCTTCATTTCTATGACGATAAAAATGTTCATCTTCAATTCTACGACGATTATGCTCATTTTCGCTCGTATCACAATAGTAATCTTAATCTTGAAACGATAATCATCTTGAAGCGATGAAAATGGCATTAATCTCGAATTCTATGGTACTAAAAACTTCAGTCTTGAATTTTACGATAATGATGATGATCCATATAATCTTTGTCGACATCATTATTGTTGCTGTGTATGCCTTGATCCAATTAGGTCATTCTTAATTAATTAGCCCGAGGAGACGTTGTGTCGTGGTAGCTTGTCATTCGCTCAGATGGAAACGGAAAAAAGCGGATAGAAGATAAAGCGACAGAGAGAGAGAGAGAGAGAGAGAGAGAGGCCAGGCGTTGTCGCCGGAGCTTCCATGCCAGTCAATCTCGATGCACAAAGATATGCACAGTCTGTTCTCCCCTTCATTCTCTGGAGCTGCTGCTGCTTATTTAACGCTAATTAATTTCAGAATCCCCCACTGTTTTTCCCCGAGGTTTCTTTTCCTCGCCTTACACTGCATATTTCCCCCTCTCTCTCTCTCTCTGTCTCTTTTTTTAGACCAACTTTGAGGCACCTTCAAAGTTGGCATTTCTCGGCGTGTGAGCATTGTGCACAGCCGTTTCAAACGGAGTAAAAATTGGAAAATTGATTGTTCATCTTTCTGGTACATAGCACTGACAGTAAATGACGCGTGTTTTTTTTCCAAATAGGATCAAGCTACTACAATGACCCAAAGTGCTTCTCCAAAGGCTGAGATTCGAGAACTTTTTTAGTTTGGAGGCTTGGACTGGAGAAATTGTCCAGTTTGGAGGCTTGGGCTGGAGAAATTGTCCAGTTCGGAGGCTTGGATTAGAGAAATTGTCCAGTTCGGAGGCTTGGACTGGAGAAATTGTCCAGTTCGGAGGCTGGGTCTGGAGAAGTTGTCCAGTTTGGAGGCTTGGGCTGGAGAAATTGTCCAGTTCGGAGGCTTGGACTGGAGAAATTGTCCAGTTCGGAGGCTTGGATTGAAGAAATTGTCCAGTTCGGAGGCTTGGACTGGAGAAATTGTCCAGTTCGGAGGCTTGGACTGGAGAAGATGTCCAGTTCGGAGGCTTGGTCTGGAGAAGTTGTCCAGTTTGGAAGCTTGGACTGGAGAAATTGTCCAGTTTGGAGGCTTGGACTGGAGAACTTCTCCAGTTCGTAGGCTTGGATTGGTGAACTTCTCCAGTTCGTAGGCTTGGACTGGTAAACTCTTGAACTGAACTCCAGGTCGGATTCTTGCGTTCGAGATCTTCTCCAGTTCGGATTCTTTGGCTGGAGAACTTCTGGAATTTGGATCTTTAACCCATTTGCATCCGAGCGCGGATTATTCAGTGGAAAATCCCTGATCATTTCGCTCTTTGATGCCAATGGGTAAAACTAGAGAAGTTCTCCAGTTCGGAGGTTTAAACTGGAAAACTTCTCCAGTTCGGAGGTTTACACTGGAGAACTTCTCCACTATGGGGATTTGGATTGAAACCAAAATTATTAAAAAGATCATCCGCAACTGAGCCTTTTTTCTCGTCGCTCTTTGGCTCTCCTATCGTGCGAAAAATATAAACTCTGGGTTCAGAAGAAATCGCGGTGCGGATCTGGTGCTGTCGTTGGTTCATGAGCGTGTGTCGCCATCGCCGATACCCACCTCTATATACGTACAAAACGAAACCACTATAGAGATAGATAGAGAGAGAGAGAGCTGTAGATTTCTTCCGAGCGACTAGAGCCTGATTCCAAGGGAATTACTCGCGCCACTGGCTACGAATCTTGTGGAGCTTTCGCTTCTCGCTCTATAGGCACCGTTTTACGGCGCATCGTGCCTTTCCCAGTTAAGCTCTTGATTGCCCAAAAATCAATGTTACCTCGGCGAAAGGGAATGTATTTAACCGTTCGTGAAACGCTCTTTGAACTCACGCACTTCCGGTTCTGACAACTGGAATTTCGTCCTTCCTTCGGACCTCGTGAATTATTATTTCCAGGTATGAATATCCAACCCCGATTTTACCGAAATCCTACGAATATGCACGTTCAATTATTGTAGGCACTACGAATTATCTGTCATTCGAAAATCGCTCGCGGAATGAAACTCCACGAGCGAAAAGTGCAAAATGTGGAAAAAAGGGTGGAATGTACGAGTATCAGTGAAATGGAGAAGGAAAGAGAGGGAAAAGGGTTCATTATTGGAAAAAACATCGGTCCGCATATTTGATGAAGCGGAAGAGTCGTTCTTCTCCCAGTTTTGCCATTTTTTTCTCTGTACTTTCGTATCCCCTTTATTCTCCTCTTCCCATACTTTTTCAGTGCCCTAAATTCTTCTTAACAAAAATGCCAATCGCTAATTCCTCGTTATGAAAAATGAGGGAATACTTTTTTTTGATAAATAATATACATTTGTAAACGCTTTGATTTTAGCCGTTTTTCAGGCTCTCCGATTATCCGTTATTCATCAGCGAAGTAATTTTTTTTCTCGAGGCATCATAGTCAAACGGATATTTTTTGATTTCTTAAAATCAGTGAAAAATAGTGACTTTCAAATACGTATTTTTGGTTTGTTTTTTAAATGATTTACCAAGATTGAAAAAAGTGAAAAATGTATTTTTTATTCATTTATTTATAATAAATATAAGAATGTATAAATATATAATTTCTATAATATATTAATATTAATTAATTTATAATAAATACAGTATATAAATATATACATTTATTTACTTATTTATTTATTATTTAAAATGTATTTATTGAACAATTCCAAGTGTTAATTCATTATTAAATTACGTAAGGCCGATTATGTACGAAACGATCTAGACGACGAGGAATCGACGATTCTCCATTTTGGGCCAACTTTTTGTCGGAGGGTTCATCCAATACCGGAACATCCTTCAACTAGCCCAAAAACGAAAGTCCACCCCTGGCAAAGTATGAAGGACAAAGTATACTTGATAAAATTGGAACGTCACAGATGTATCAGCGAATGATGTCGATGAGGTTGGAAAAACGGAAAAAGTCTCTCGGTGTAACTGTGCAGTGAGTCGTAACTGGGTCATCGACGTATATCAAACGAATCCGTGATTCCCGCGGCTCTCGCCCTCCACAAGGCCTGATAAATATCGCCCCCCCTTCCTTCCGGCAACCTCCCAAATATGGTAATACCCTAAGTGCGTAGAGGCAGTGGTAGCAAGTTGATCAATAATAATGAGGCTCGCCGATAAATAGTTGAGTACTTAACGGGCAACGTGTGATCCGACCGGACAAAGACGAGAGGAGGGGGGGAAGTACTTGCAACATTAATCGGGTTACACGGCGGAGCCTTGGTGTTAAAAAAAGAAAGTCCCGTCGATACTCCCGGAACCAGAAGTTGCCACATCCGAGCCGATTAATGTTTCAGAAGCCTGAATAAAAATACAAATTTACAGAGCCCTCGACGAGCTTACGTGTAGTTAAGCGAATGACTGGGGAAGCTTCGTAGTGGTTGTTTTCTAAAGGGTCATATTATATTTGGGAGAAACCATTTTTTTGTATTTTTTTTTCTCGCCGTTAAAGTTTAGTCTCGAGAATATTGCATGCAAATTTTGTCCTGATAATAAAAAAATTGGAAATTTTGTGGCTGATTTACTGGATCGAGTCACAGAGAAAATAATTTCTTTGTCAGAAGCCGATTATTTCGGGGGACGGTCCCCAAAATATACGAAACGGCTTGATAAATTCTTTTTAAACCTTACACAGTATTTTTGGATTGGTTTTCTAGCCCGGAAGGTAAATTTTGTTTGTTCAATTGTTCCGTTTTCATCGAGAATATAAAATTTGAAATTTAGAAAATTTCAATCAGGTACCATTTTGAAAAGAAAATATTTTTCAAAATTCTACGATGCACATGGCTTTATACTCTACATTTATAAAATTATCAAGAAAGATTTTATTCGGATAAACGGACTGCATGCAACAATGGGGAGTCCGGTAGGGTGCCAGAGACGGACAGGTTTTTAGTCGGCCCATGATAACGGCGGTCCTACTCAATATACGTTAATAAAAAAAATTGTCGATATACCTTAATACTTACACTTTCCAATAAAACAAACTTCAACGAAATCGGACTTATAGTTTTTGAAATAATAATTCCTAAAGTTTATCTATTTTTCCAACTGTCTACTCGGATGTGCCCTCTTAACGGGTATCGGATCTTGCGACCGTTTCGCGTAAACTCGCCCTACCGAAAGGACCGTCTGCGATACAAATATATTTATATATCGACGTCACAGCGGAAAGTCGATATCGTCTTACGTCGGTTATAGCCTCGGGCTGTTCCACCGTAGTCTCAGACTCGCGCCTATCCACCCTCCTCCAACCCAACTATCCTCTATTCGCTTCTATCATCTAAACACCTCGCGGCTATGAATTTCGAACAGCCGACAATTTTTTTTCAATCCCCACACTCGCCTTAACTTTTAATGGCGAAACATGGGAAGCTTAATGAATATGTCCCGGGGCTTCCGGTTTCACTCATACCAGGCTAATTCTGATCGACGTGCGCCGGTAAACCGAAGCTTGTTTTTTGGCCAAAAATAACGCGGGACAGTTTCGAAGAGATGGCCGGATCGATCGGCAAGTGTACGTTGAAATGAATCGTACAGAGGAGAGAAATAATTGAGGCATTTGGGTCCTCCTCGGTATTTTGTCAGAAATTGCAAATATTGTCGTAGGAATTCAATTGGATTTCTATATTCGCTCTTACTTGTTGGTTGGGTCCATCAATGAGTCCAAAGAATCAGAGCATTTAATTACCAAAAAAGACGATGAGGTTCCATGAAGATGAAATCCAAAAGTAGATGAACCAATGAGTGAGAGTATTGGATACCTACAGAAGACGATAGGATCAAATGGACGAGAGAATTGGATCTTTAAGAAATTTGATGGGATCACCTGGATCAGAGCACTGGTTGCTAAAAAAAGAAGACAGCATTCCATGGGTTAGAACATTGGATTAAAAAAAAAGAAGATTGGGTCGAATCGGTCAGACTATTGGATCCCCAAAAAAGAAGATGGAATGAAATGGACGTCAGCATTGGGTCCTCAAAAAAGAAGATGGCATCAAGATGGTCCAAACTGTTAGACCCCTAAAAAAGGAGATACGTTAAAATAAGTAACATCATTGGTTCTTCAAAAAAATAAGATGAGATCCGATGTGCCAGAGGGTTGATCCGAAAAGACGGTTCATCAGAAAATCCCATGGGTCCAACCATTGAATCTTTATGATATCCACCTTTCATTTGTTAACCAAACGTTACTTACTTTTCTCCCGACCCAATACATAACCCAAACATCCACCCAGCTAGTCTTTACCAGGCACACAATCGGGCCGTCACAGAAACCGCAAAGAGGCAGCCTGGGCAGGTTCGCCTGTTTAAAAATAAAGTATACCTTTGCAAATCAACATCCGCAGGAGCTGGGGCAGAGGTAGTCTCATTTGCTATTCCCAGGCTAGACCGTACAGATCCCCAGGCGAAAACGCGTAGAAATTCACTCGCACATTCCGGCTTTTCCAGACACATTTTCCAAAGGCCCGCCGCGTATCCGGATGCCAGTAGGTCAAAGTGTCGACGCACCGAGTCCATTGAGAGAGGCGCATTGTACACGACCGTTACAGGTTACACGGTGAAGTTGAGCCAGAGCGAGTTGGTGGGCGGCATGGTCCTGGCGTCAAACATTACGCAGCCAAGCGGAGGCCACTTGTGATGCAAATATTTGCCGGAGGCGCAATTAAGGTTCTCCAGCTAGGGTCTACGCTCGAATCATACACACACGTGAGTGATGTACGAAACGGACTGATGGAGGAGTTTTGGTGAAGGGTTGGAGGAGGAGGATGTGAGATTCGACGGTGGGAAGAAGCTAAGGACGAAGTCTGAGTTGCTGAATAAATTGACGCAACCTTCCCCATCTTGATTCGCCTAGACCAGAGGACCTAGTGGGATTGACATTGGTCCGATAGAACCTCAAGAGATGCTGAGAAATTCCTTTATCCAGCAGCCATTTTTCCAGAAGTCCTAAGCCCTTCTATCCTAGAGAATATCCTATCAGGGTTGCAATTGGAACCCTACAAATACTGATTTCGTATTGGAAGTGGATTTCCCTTGCTCTATTGACGTTTGGACATTTTTGGAACTCTTGAACTGGGACTTCACGGATCTGAAGAAAAGCAAGCAGAAATAAGTTAGGATGTCTTAGAAGATGGAGTCAAAATTAGTTAGGACGTTGGAAGACGTAGTCGAATCTCTGTAGGGATTTGCTCGGAACGCTGCATGCAGTCTTGACTGGAGTCTACTTTTACAGCTTCCCTCAATGAACGCCTTTTGACAATTCTTATCACGTTCGGATTAGATATATGCATTCGAGTCGAATGTGACTGCCGCGATATTATGTTATGCGAGGTTCAACGAATCTCAAAGGATCTTTGAAGAGGATTTTCAGTGGTGGCGATTCAACCGATTGTTGATCGGTGAATCAAATTATTGAAATTTAATAAAATAATGGGCTAAAATAAGGAGATATTAAAAACCTTGATCAACTGAATTTATAAAGCTCCTCCTACCTTCACCATCTATATTTCCAGAACCTACCAATTCCACTTTCCAGATTACGATCAAGACCAGTTCAAGCTGCCTGATGATGTGAGAATTCGATTTCTAAGAGAGATTAGAAGTCAACGTGTGAGTTTCAGGGTTCCAGATCCCCCATAGGATTCCTATCAGTAACGCCCTAACAAGTTCGCCAAGTCCAATTGTATCCCTACCGCAATTTCCGGTTAGTTGGAGACGTCTTCCACGAAGACATTTTCCATTATCCGTTTCTTATCTTCGGGTCGGCGTTCATCAAAGCCCAATCAAGGGGCATTGACGGGACGGCCCAGGGTTGATCCCGTACACACCTGGGTACCGTTTTCCCCGGGGAACTATGACGGATGCACCGAAGCATACCGGGAAGAAAGAATCGACTCGGAAAGCTCCCAGGGCCTTCGGCGGAGAAACGCTTCGAGGCAACAACGACGGGACGAATTTCCATCACAAAGACAGAGCTACTGGAGGTTAGCCCGGGGCTCTTGGTGGTGGGCTTTCGTGGACAGCAGTCGCGAATGCCACTGGAATATGTATGCTGTCCCCGAGACACTTTGGAAAGTGGCGACTCTTTCTCTTTCTCCTCTGGCTCTCAGTATTCATCGGGAGACTTCTTCCCGGATGGATCTTCGCTTTCGCCTCTCGGCGGACTCTCTTTGAGGACACCCCGAGTGGCCCGGACTACGAGAGCAAAAAAAAATATGAAGATGGCAGATGAGAGTAAGACGCGAGCCAAGATCCGAATATAATCCCAGTCTGAGCGTCACCAACCCTCTTCGACTTTTTTTTTTGCCTCACGGGCATTTTGGCCCTCATCCTCATTCTTCACCTTCTCGTACCTCATTCAACGCTTGGATGTTATTCTCTTTCTATCCTCTCTCCCTTCTCGAACGAAAAGAATCAGCAAGAAATTAAAGGGACCTGGAAAAAAAGAGTAAATTTGAGCATCCAATGGCTTCTTTTCAACCACAAGCTCAGGGAATCCTCTACTGTGCGATTTTCGACCAATTTCGTAGGGTGCAGCGGTTGAATGTACACGTTAAGGGAATTGGTTATTTTGAGGAAAATAGGAAATTGGTTTATTAACGAAAGCTTTGGAGAGTTTGTTTTTATGGTTGTTAACAAAGAGTTAAATTTTGAAAAATTGTTCATTTTTTTATTAAAATCCTTTTTCAGGATTTATACGTTGAATCTGTCTGTTTCTTCTTGACATTTTTTGTTTGTTTGGTTATTAATTATAATAATGGCAATTTTCAGTTAAACATCGATTAACATATTCGAAGATGTTCACTTTATATGATTTTTTTTGTACTTTCGTTATGAGGAGGGTCCAACGAGTGGTACCGACATCTGACGCGTTTCTCCTTATTTTTTTTTGTCGGTCGTTTATTAACAATAAAATACAATTATTTTACTGAAAAATCGATAAAGATATTCGAAAACGTTTTTTCTTAATAATTCTTTTTGGGTCATCTCGAAAAATCGATGAGAATACTCAAAAAATGGTCTTCTTTAATTATGGTTTTTTAAACGTTCTTTTAATAATAAAATAACAATGTTTTATTTCTTAAAAAAAACAATTCTCAAACGATGTTTCTTTCCTTTCGCTGACTTAACCCCTTAATCGTTTTCGTAAATATTCGAAAACGTTTTTTTTAATAATTCTTTTTGAGTTTTCTCGAAAAATCGATGAGAATACTCAAAAAATGGTCTTCTTTAATTATAGTTTTTTTACGTTCTTTTAATAATAAAATAACAACGTATTATTTTGTTGAAAAAAATTTCCTGTTTTTTTTCCTCTCGCTGACCTCACCCTTTAATCGAAAATTGTGAGAAAATATATTCGTCCGACAGTCGACAGTCGGACGGGTGAGTTGTGTTCGCCTCGATTGGTCCTCCAGGGAATTCAAGCCGATCAAACTTTTTGACGTTTCTATTCGAGCGTACTCGATTCGTCCGGTTATCGGGGGTAGTTTTTCGGGGGTAGTTTTGGTTAAGGACCGAGCAGAATTCTCGATCGGGAACACTTCAGGAATGAACGTCGAAGCGAGTATCGTTGGAAATCCGAGTTTGAGCGTGGATAAAACAGTGGTGACGCTGAGCAACGAACGGCTCGTCGACGCGCACAAACTCATGACCGACGTAAAATTCGTTCGACCAAACTCGTTCGTTTTTTCCGTACCAACGTCCAGCTCACGTTCCATCTCACCCCGAAACGTTTTCTGGCAGCTGGCCTCACTCTGCGGTGGTCGGCCATTTCGCGTTTACTGGCGCGTAAGCGAGCAGGATTATCTGCCGATTTCCGGTTACATAGGACTGAAGGCAGCTCTGAATACGACGCAACAGCTCCGGTAAAAATTTTTCCCCGAAAAAAAAAGGGTTTAAAAAGAGAAAAAGAGCCAAAAAGGGCTATAAGGACCAAAAAGGGCTAAAACGTGCTAAAACGGCTGAAAGTAGCGAAACAAAAATTGGAAGGGCTAAAAATGGCCAAACAAGAATGAAAAAGGGCCAAAAAGAGTTAAAGGGCGTAAAAAGGGTGAAAAGGAATCTGGAAGGGAAGGAAAGAAGGCTAAAAGTACCAGAGAGTTGACATGGCCTAATGAGAACTAGAAAGAGCTAAAAAAATGACAGAAAGGGCTAAAAAGAGCAAAACCACCGAAAAGTACAAAAAAACAAAAAAAAAAAAACACCAGAAAGGGCCAAAAAGAGCTAAAACGACCAAAAAGTGCTAAAACGAGCTACAAAACACCAAAAAGGTCTAAAAACAGCCAGAAACCGTTAAACAGGGCAAAAAAGGGTTAAATCCCCTCCCAGCCCTTCCAAACCTAAAAAGACCCTTCAAGTATTCAAGCGCCCTTTTTCCCCTAGATTATGCGTCGTCAAAGACGAGCCTGGTTCATCGAATTTGAGGAAGGAGATTTTCGAGTATTTCGAGGAAAGGTCTCAAGCGACATTGGCCCTCAAAGGGAACGAAGGGAACGGCGAGAATCGCGCCGATTACGCGAGTTCTTTCGTGAACTCGCGCAAAGACGACGATTCTAGGGAGCCTACTGAGCTTACGGATATCCAGATTTTTAGGGTAAGATTCGCGACCTGCGCGCGGATTGACGGATCAACCCCAATGCTTCGTTCCTCTTTCAGTGCACCCTCGGTCCTCGCAGAGACAACTCGAGGAGCTACGATCCCTCGTCTAGGAAAATGCGCGAGACTCGCGCTAGGGAATACCCCGAGAGGCAATTTGACGTCTTGATGAAAGGTGGGGTACTTTGGGGGTGGCTTGGGGGTAGCAGGGGCGAGGAGGGGGGGGGGGAGAAGGAAGTGGGTTGTATCCGGAACGGTAGGGCGAAGGGTGCTATTTGTAAAGCTCGATTTCAACGCGCTCGACGCCACGTGTATTTCCGTCCAAATGGATTTCCTCGCCCGGTGACTGTGGAAAAGGTCTCCGTGCCAGTTGTTAGGGTACGGCATATCCGCAGGATTTTTTATTCGATCTTTTTGAATTTTGGGTCTTCGAAATTGATCAATAAAACAAATATGGAAAATTCGAAATTTTTGCGAATTTTTGGGGAGAAACGTTTTTTCACGAAATTATTGGTAACTTATTTTTTTTTTAGGATTTGGTACTCCACTATGTGCTCAATCTCTTCGTTATGTAGTTCTCTTAAAAATGCTTTTTTAATAATTGAAATCCGATGGTTTTTCGATTTTTGGCAGAATTTCAAAGTTGGACCAGCGGTTTTTACACATTTTTCTATACATACCCCTTTGCCTCTTTTTTTTGCGATTTTTCGAGTGGACTTTCCGGGGAAACTATACGAGATATCGATACGAATCCAACGCCATTATTCAACTCAGGCAAAAAGCTTTTCCAAGCACCCCAATTGAATCTCCATAGCACAGAAGAAGTTCACTCTACGACCTTTTGAAATCTCGTGATTTTTGAGATTTCGAAAAAGTGACCGGAGAAGTCGAAATTTTTTTGTTCCTTTTTAAGACTATTAAAAGGGTTTATTTAATCAGAAATTTTCTACTGATTACGAATGTGCCCGAGTTTTTATCGAAAGTACAAAATTAGACTGGAAAAATGCAAAAAATCGTTTCTAGGATATTTTTTCGACATTTTTTCTAGAAATAGAGAGTTCAATGAGGTAATTTCCAAAACCCATCAATTTCTCCACTTTTCAATCAGGGTCGTCTCCTAAACCCTATACACTTCTAAAATGAATGTTTTTTTTGGTGGCAGGCTTGGCAATTTTCTCGAGAATATATTTACCGTATATTTTGGTTATTCGGCTGCTACGCGGGTTTGCCCTCAGTTTGACCTTCGAGTTGACCCTTCCGAGCTCCCGTCGTTTTCTACCCCTTAAGAAATTGGTCTCTTTGTTCTCTCCTGTTTTGTTTCTTCGGATCCGCGTATAGTCAGAGTCCGATGAAAAGTCATCGTGTATTTTTGTATTTCAGGTTTCCCAGAGGGAAAGGGGAGTTCGCGGGGGCAAACGCCAACAGCAGAAACGAAGAAAATAAACTCTGCCGGTACGAGCAGCAGAGGGGGCGCGAGGAAAAAGTGAGCGGTATACATTCTTGTCTTTCATCTCCCTCGTGCAAATCCCCACCCCGTTCCACCCCCAGTCCCTTTGGAAAGAGGACCTCGTCTCTAGCCCCAGACTCGTAGCCGAGAATTCCGTTCTCATCGCACCTGTTCACCTTTGTATCCGTAAAAGAAAAAAAAAGAAAAGAAAAGAAAAAAAAACGATGGCGCTGGAATAAAAGGTTCGAGAATAAGAAAATTACGAGGGGCGTTGAAACGAACATTTTTTTTTATCTCGAAGGACTCCTCCGACCACTAATGACCATTAAGGTCATTATTGCTTGATGGATATTTAAAAAATCGTCGAAATTCTGTAAACCCTGAGCAATTATAATTAAAGTAGCGATTATTAAGGAATAGTTAAAACATCATTAAAGAGGAAGAATAATATTAATTTTTTATGGAATACACGAATTATTTTGATATTTTTTTATAAATTATTAGTATTAATCGTTATTCATTTTTTTAAATAATTGAATTCAGAAATTTAAAAATTGAGGAATTAAAAACTTCCCAATTTCTCGATTAAAAAAAATTGTTTAAATTGAATTCAGAATTTTATTTGAGAAATTCAATTATTTTAGAATTTTACTTTTCATTTTATTAAATATACATGAATTATTTAATAATTTAAAAAAGTATTAATCGATTTTGAAAATAAATAAAAAAAAACAAATATTTCTAAGCGCTAATTTATTATTAAATTGATTTTCTTCGCCGATGATTTTTTTTACTGATAAATAATAATAATTATTATAATAGAAATAATTCGAAAACTCTATGTACTTTGATATTTTGAGTTATTATTGATAACAATAAAATTATTCCCCCTTTATTAAAAAATTAGTTTAAAAAAAATGGCAATCTTTTCTTTTTGTTGGAGAGTTGGAAGAGATGTACTGAAAGAACTGAAAGAAACCTCAGTAAAGCACTTACCGATATTATCGAATTTCTCGTGAATTATTACTGAAAGTAGAAAACAAACATTTCGAAGTGTTAATTAATTATTGAATGAGATAAGGCAAGTGAGTGAAGTAAAGCACGTTCCAGACTTGTAAGACGACGATTTCCCCATGTTGGACTAACTTTTTGCCCGACGGCCCCTCCAGTAATACCTGAAGAGAATCCTGGAAGGATTCTCACACCCCTAATAAAGGAATAAAAAGCCCAAGAAGAGTCCGCCATTTTTCGTTTTTCCCTTCCATCCTCATCGTGTCCCTCAGCAAAATTATTTAATCGGCCTATTTCAATCCCAATTACTGTAGTTTATTCACGAGTCCTCCTCCGTTGACGACAGGATAACGACATTTTTTGTGTTCCTTTTTTCCTACTTCAGAGAGCTTTCGTTTCTTTATTTGCCGAGAGTTCTTT
This sequence comes from Ophioninae sp. B BG-2022a, assembly GCA_030522765.1. Classification (NCBI taxonomy): domain Eukaryota; kingdom Metazoa; phylum Arthropoda; class Insecta; order Hymenoptera; family Ichneumonidae; species Ophioninae sp. B BG-2022a. The sequence continues at coordinate 30,381 of JAPYZJ010001911.1, forward strand.
TTTTTTTCCACCATCTCTCTCTCTGTTTTTCTCTGCCCCTCGCTGCGTTCGTTTCTTCTTTATTTTTTCTATTAATGGAGACTGGAGGCTCCAGGGGAGAAACGCTTTGGCAAAGGTTCTCGAGATACGCTGACACTCGGTGCATTCGCGAGCCTCGAGGGTGCCCCGACCTCATCAACCCTTACCTTCATCCCACTCTTTCCATCCCTCTTTTTTTTTCTCTCTCTCTCTTATTTTTTTTCTTTTTTTATTGTTGTATACTTGCCTAAAGGTTCTTGACCAAGACATAAATAAACCATCATTATCACCATTATCATCAACGACATCATCATCAAGTTTGCCCATAAGTCATGTGACTAGGGCATAACAAAAAAGCAATCAATCAATCTCTTTCCCTCTTCCCCTCCCTCTCTACCGAATAACAAGTCAGCCTCATATTTAGTTCCATATCAGTTTTACTATTAACATTTATTACATTCGTATTGCGTTTTCTTTTTATTAATACTTTAATTTTCTATTTTCTATCAATTTTGTATAATTAATTTGTATTTATTACAGTTGTATTATAGTATTTATAAATTTAATAGTTTTACTGTTTATTACATTGTTATTGTGTTTTCCTTCTGTTATTATTTTAATTTTCTATTTTCTATTAATTTTGTATAATTAATTTGTATTTATTATAGTTGTATCATAGTATTAATATAATCAACTTGTATTTATTTAAATTAAGATTTTTCTGCAGTATTATTTTGTTTCAATGCGGTTTAGTTTGTACTTTTATTTGTATTATTCGTTATCATATGTTATTCTTCATTATTGTTATGTTATTCTTTAGTCTTAATTTTCTTCTTTTTTGTATGATTTATAAATTTGTTATTATTATTATGTTAGCCGACAGTTTGACTGGCCATTTATCATCATGATCATCACCATCATCATCAGCTCTTCTTTCCCCTCCCTCCTTCCGTTTCTCTTTCTCTCTCTCTTCCCCTCCCCTCCTCTCTCACCCTCTTTGGACCTGGAGAATGGTCAGTCATCTCGTCGTTGCCGACGCGTTAACCATCCAGCCCGAAATTGCGGCCCAGACCCGTCTTTATGACGGTATACGCGTGGCTGTGTACGTGTGTACGTATCCACGGTCGAGAGCACGCAAATGGTATAAACCACGAGGCAACCGCAACCCAGGCACACAATCGCCTGGGACGACCACCTGGAGCAATTACAACCGCCCTCTTTGGCTTTTAATTACTGGCCGTTATTTCACGGCTACCGAAATATGCGGAGGCAAAAATTTGCCTAATTCGGCGAATGCCTCGACGAGTCGAGAAATCGAAATTATGGAAGCTTTAGCCTTCATCCGGTGAGTCCGTCGGTAGGGTCAAGTGTGCGCACTTTGCAATTCGAATAATCGTCGGTAGCATGAAAAACGACACGAAGATAAGAGGAAGGGCACGTGATAAAAAGTAAGGGCGTTTAAGGGTTTATTCAAAGGCTTCTTGATGGAAGGCGTCGTTTGAGGCTTCCCTGATAACGGAAGCCTTGAATGAGGGCTTGAAGTCCTATTGTGGCAATCCCTATAGGGATTGTCACAATAGACCGACCATGGAGCCGACCATGGGCATTATAGTGGAGACCGGTATAAATAGCTTTGAATAAATCGTTCGTGGTATTTGAATTGTTAAAATTATTAAATATAATATATAAATAATAATCTATAAGAAGATTGTTAATTGTTAAATATAATAGTTAATTGTTAATTGCTATAATAATTGTTAAAAAATGATTGCTGTATTACTATAATTATAATTATTAAACTATAATCTTATACTTATAATAAAATTATTATCGTTAAAAGAAATATACAATTTAAAAAAAAGGATGAAACAGAAAGTTTAGTGCACTAGAAATTGTATTACGTTTTAGACATCGACTGATTTAGAATCTTTAAAACACATGCAAAAATAAAAAAAATTAAAAAACGACGACGAAAAAGGGAAGACAAATATTGCGGGTTTTTTCATTGCGTTTTGCTAAAATAAAATATTAAAAATCAACATTTTGAAATAATTCTAGTTTAGTTAATTTATGTTTGATCAGTGATGGCCCCACCATTTTGAGAGAATATTGTTGAATATACTATTGTTCCATAATATTATTAAATTATACGATAAAATATCAGTGTAATATATAATTATTAAATTACATAATATAACATCAGTGTTATATAATATTATCGAACATTGATATAATATTATATATAATATTGTTGATAATTTTTTACTTCCCAAAAAAATATTTTAAAAAAATATTTCGTTCAAATAATAATTTTCTCAAAGTTTCAAAGTAGAATTTTGCTATAAAAGCGTTTTGTATGAATTTGAGCACGGAATTTGATGCAGGATTTTCGCTAGGGTTTAAAAAATATTATTTTTGAATAATGAAATATCCGATGAATTCAGTGAAGTTTAGTGAAACCTTGTCTGTACAACCTGCCATGACCACGCTTAAAGCGTCTAGAAATACTACGTGTTACAGGTAGTGTTGAAGCAGCACACTGACACTCGTTGATTATGCACTCACTTTCCAACACGTCAAGAGTATCCTCACAATTTTCCACGCTTGGAGCTTGTAAAAAGTGCACACTTGTTATTGGATTGTACGAACACGGGGGTCGATGAAATTTCATTTTGCATCGGCCGGACTCCGATGAGAAGAATGGTGATATCGTTTCGTTATGGGTCAATTAAATTTCACTCACGATGTTCGTGCGTACCCTGTGGATCAGGGTTGATCCCGCGACTCGTAAAGCCTCATCGGGACTATTTTATCCCTGCTGGAATAGAATTCGCGAACCGGTCGCTCTGTTGTATCCTGATAAATTCGCAGCCCAAAACAAGAGCAAGAGAGAGAGAGAGAGAGAGAAAGAAAAAAAGAGAGGGAAAAACCGAAAGGACCATTTTTTGAAAAATGGTTGGTGGCCGCTTTGATCGTTCAGCCGGAACCCTGTTTTCCCTTCGCTTTTTATTATTTATTTTCAACTTTCACATTGCCTCGACAATATCGCGTTTATGGATGTAACGCATCGTTTTTTTTTTTTTTTTTGGGGTTTTGGAATATCGTTGGTGTCGCATCTGATACTCATGCTCAGTGGCAGCTCGGTGCAGGCACGTTGCAAGCCTGTTGCAAGCTCTATGCAAGCTCGTTTGATGCTTGTTTCGAGCTCTCTGCAACCTGGTTGCAAGCTCGCTGGATGTTGTAGAAAACTCTTTGCAAGCTCGTTGCAAGTATCCTGGAAGCTCGTCGTGAGTTCTCCAGAAGCTCGTAGCAAGTACTCTGTAAGTTCGTCGTGAGTTCTTTAGAAGCTCGTTGCAAATACTCTGTAAGCTCGTCGTAAGTTCTCTAGAAGCTCATTGTCAGTTTGGTGTAAACTCGTCGTAAGTTCTCTAGAAGCTCATTATCAGTTTGCTGTAAACTCGTCGTAAGTTCTCTAGAAGCTCATTGTCAGTTTGCTGTAAACTCATCGTAAGTTTTCTAGAAGCTCGTTGTAAGTTCTCTGCAAGCTCGTTGTAAGTTCTCTGCAAGCTCGTTGTAAGTTCTCTAGTTCTCTTCAAGCTCGTTGTAAGTTCTCTTCAAGCTCGTTGTAAGTTCTCTGCAAGCTCGTTGTAAGTTCTCTGCAAGCTCGTTGTAAATTCTCTACAGGCTCGTTGTAAGTTCTCTGCAAGCTCATTGTGAGTTCTCTACAAGCTTGTTGTAAGTTCTCTGCAAGCTCGTTGTAAGTTCTCTGCAAGCTCGTTGTAAGTTCTCTGCAAGCTCGTTGTAAGTTCTCTGCAAGCTCGTTGTAAGTTC
>JAPYZJ010001912.1:0-23919 GCA_030522765.1 Ophioninae sp. B BG-2022a
ACGTATATATATATATATTTTGAGATGAATCGCGAGAACGTCTCGTCGAACTTTCGAGGATTCGAGGCGCTCGGACACGCGGCAAGATTAAAAAAATAATTTTCGTTCCCGGAAGTGCGGACGACGTAGATTTTGCAACTAAAACGTCAAACGATTTTACATATTCCTGCGCTTGCTTCTTTTTGTTTTCTTCCTCTCGTTCTTTTTTTTTCTTTTTTTTTTTTGATTCTTCATTTTCTCACGATCAAACTTATCTCTTTGTTTTTTTGCCTCGAATTTTTTTCCAATCGTCAATTTTCAATCGCCTCGATTAAAGAGAAAACATATTGAAAGATGGGGTTTTTCATCGTGCTCGAATGACGAAAAGAACAATGAAAAAAAAAAATGAAGACAAAGAAATGAAAGAAAATGAGAAAAGAAAAAGATTTAAAAAATGAAGAAGGATTCATGTTTTGGAAATGAGAAAAGATCGGAAACAATGAAAAAAGAGAAACAAAAAAAGGAAAAACAAAATGAAAAACAAGGAAAAAGAATTTTTTTAAATCATTTTTTTCATGAAAAAAGAACGAAAGGGGACAACAAATTTTAATATAATATTTGAAAAATGAAAATAGAATGGGAACAATGTAAAAAGGAAAAAATAAAAAAAGGGGACGAAACAAAACGAGTGCGAAATTTTCAAACCGTCATTTCTCACGAACGAAACATTTTTTTTGAAAAGCAAAAGTATCGACCCCTTCGTTTATGAATTCCGAAACGAGTGATGCTCGATTTTTCATCGAAAACTCGATCGTCGCTGAGAAAAGTGATTTCGAAAATTTGTGAGGTATACGTCGATCTTCTATACGTCCGTAAATGCAGGTTTAAGCGACGAGGGAATCGGGGGGCGGACGAGATAGAGGTTAGGTTCGATAGCTCAGGATCGACTTTTTCGTTCAATTGCCAAGGAGATCTCCCAACATAAGCAGTTATCCGGGATTTAGAGGAATCACCCGGGCACACCGGTTTCAACGGAATCATCGTGTACCGGATCTCGACGTCTTCGCTCTTGTACTCTCGTCGTTACGAGGGAAAAAGATTCGACCAGTCTTATCCCCGATTTACTACGTCGACGTGGAATGAAAAGAATATTATTTGTCGAAAAAACGAATGGGGGAGGGGGAAGAGGGGGGGGGGGGTTAAAATGGAGAAAAAAGTGAAATAAAAATAGGAAAAAGACGAGAGAAACGAAAAAAGCCAAAAAACGTGGCACGAGGATAAAAGCTTTTTACAATAAAAGTCATGAAGACTTGCATTTGTTTGGGTTAACGATGAGAGAAAGAGAGAGAGCTAAAAAAGAAATCAAAAAATTCTGGAGACGAAAAAAAGAGTGAAAAAAACTCAGAAACTAAATTTAAAGATGCAGGAGTCCGAAAAGTTTCTCATTAAATGGTGAGATTTTAACTATTTTTGAAAATACAAGCACACGATTTTTCAGAGTCTAAAAAATCGTGAAAGAAGGGCATTTTCAAAAAGTCACACCGGGTAAAAAAAATGTTGAAAAATAGAAATAAAATAGGAAAATGAAGCTGGTGTACAATTTTTTTTCTTCGAGATATTCGATTTTCGTTTGTGTAGAAAATTCGTGGTTGATAATTCATGTTTTAAAAAAATCGTTAAATCGTACAATTGTACAATTTGATTCTTTTTTTAAATAAAAGAAAGAATCAATTAAATAGAGATTGAAAGAATGTTTCCAAAAGGAATAAATTAAATAAACAAAAGAAACAAATTTTTTAATAAAAAAAAGAATCAAACCGTATCTTCAAAAAATCATTAAATCGCATTAAAAAAAAGATCATTAAATTGTATTTTCAAAAACATCATTAAATCGTATTTCAAAAATTCGTAGAAAAAATTCATATATTAGGAGCGTCTAATACTTTTGAGCAAGACTGTACATATATGGTAATTCGAACGTTGCTGAAGCAGACCGCGATGAAATATACATGTGTGCGAACGCCCATACCGCGTTCTTTGTTCCGCTTCCGCGCATTCTCGATCTTTTTTTTTCCTTCTCTTTTTTCTCTTTTTATTTTTCGTTTTGCCTCACTTTCCTTTGGCGTTTCATCCTACGCTTTCTATCGTCAGCTCGTCCGATTATACACGTCCATAATGTTTTTTCCCCCTTCCTAGTACGCCCATCCTTAAGTTCGTCCCTTTTGTTTATTTTTGAACATTTTTCGGTGGTACCTCCTTTCCTCTTTTAAATCTTTGTTTCAATGATGGAGTAAAAGTGTCCTGTCGAGTAGGTCAACGAGAGAGCGATAAATAACAACGCGAAAATATAATGAGATCTTTATGGGATATGAGAATATAGAAAGGAAATATAATAATAATAATTGGTAATGAAAATTAAGAGGGAACAATAATCCGTGATAACAGAATGATTAATGGTTAAAAAAGAAGCAATAATTAATCAAGTTAAGATTAATAATAATCAACATTGATAAAATTGTTCATAATCAATATTAACAACAAATATTAATAAATTACCAATAAAAAGGATATGCAAAGCAGAAAGAAACTTATTGATAATTTACGATTGTTTATAGTACGAACAAACAATAAATAATTATAAGATTTTCGACATAAAAAGAAATAATTATGACGTTAATAATAATTAATAATATATTATATTATTTATTATTATTAATAATAATATAATAATATATCATATCATTATATGATTAGTAATATATTATTATTATAAAAAATAGTAATTAACAACAATAGTACCGCCATAACAAAAACAAATAACAATGAAGGTTAAATTCAATAAATAAATGACAGGATCATTAATAATAAAACGAAACCACAATTAATAACTATAGAATAATTAATGATAAAGGTATAATTAAACACACTTGCAAAGTGCCCACCGACCTCAAAACAAGGCCGGATCGAAACACTCTCGCACCAAGCCACCATGTGTTCGAGTTCGTACCCCGAGCTCTGCGGGGGACGGTAAGGGGTCCATGGATGCTAACGGACAAACGGAGGGAGAGAGTGAGAGAGAGAGAAATAGAGCGAGAGATAAAGAGAAAGAACGAGATCGAAAAAGGGAGAGAAAAAGAGAGAGAGAGACCGAGAGAAAGAGAAAGCGAGCAAGAGGGTGGGGGGGGGGAGGGTTTACAAAACCGCGGGAGATCACGGGCTCTTTGTGTACAAAGTTCACGAGACTTTTGAACTTGTTGACGAATTTTGGAGATGAGTCCGATACAAGGACGACAGAAGTTGGTGGGGGGGGGGGGGTTGGTGTGTACAATTGAGAGACGACTACGAGAGCGACTTACGTTCGTACAAATGTTCCGAAATAATAATCCGGGGAGTGTAAACCACGACGAGAATTTAGCAGTGTCCAGGGTCACCAATATAGCTACCCTATATATATATATATATATTTATATATATATATTTATATATATATATATGATATGTAGATGTGTAGATATATATATATTTATTAGCAGTGCTTTTTCGCTTTCTTTCTTTTTTTTTTCAATTTATTTTATTTTTCATTTTCACTCGGTCACGGGAAGCTAGGATAGCCGGTCGACCAGCTATTTCATGGTCGTAAGGATTCGCCTGAAAGTGCACTTATCTGCCTAGCGAGCATCGGTGTGCCAAAAGTTGCTGCCGTGATAACCGTGTAGACGAGTGAATGATAAGGCCAACTTTGGCCTTATCGAACTCGATGAAATTTCCCAACCCCGCGGATTTTGAAAAAAAAAAAAAAAAAACGAATTACCCTTGTGGATATTATCGTGATATAATATTGTTAATGGATTATCGTTATCGGCATTTTTTTCTATTATTACCATAATATTGAAGTAGTGAACATTTATGTCGTTAAATATAATAATATAGAAATATATAATATTATTTTTATATTGTATAACAAAAATAATAATAAATAAGAATAATGAATAATAATAATAAAAAATAATAATAATAATACTTAATAGTATACTTTTTTTCATCACCAGAAAATTGTTTATAATTATTGTAGGAATACCATTGTTCGGAGCCAAAGAAATCAAATATTAGCAACAATTTATTTTTGTCCATAAAAATATTGTTTATCGCTCTAACGAGACACCAATAATAACAATGATTGCTTCGAAGAAAAAAGATCGTTATATTTGTCAAAATTGAAACGATTTCCGAAAAAAAAAAAAAAAAAAAAAAAAAATCGTACTTTCTCTAGTTCCAAAGCATCGCAGGATAAAATAATGTTCAACTCGGTTTTTATTGGAGTATACGTCATCGAAAATAGAGAAGGAAAATTTAATGGTCGGGGAGGAGAGCGATCTCGAGATTTTTGCCGAGAGGGAATCGAGGGATAAGAGTATAAAAAGTGTAGAGGGTCGGCCGGGCCGGAATAGCGTATAAGCCTCCAAGTGCCATTACGAAATCGATCGATCGTAGAATCGCGTCTGTGCGTCCGTCCCTAAGTGGGCTACACACACGAGCGTAGTTACGAGAGCACGACCAAATCCGAACGATGTGCTGACAACGATTGCTAAACTTTCGGAGCATCGCGTTAAACGTCGAAGTTTTTTTTCCCCTTTTTTTTGTTTTTTTTTTATTCATTATCTTTTTTCTTTTTTTTTTTCATTTTTATTTTCCACTTTATCACTCGACAAAAGGCATACCTCGGCAGCTCGCCTCTGATGCACAACGCCGAATTCCCGTCTCTGCACTCGACGTCCCGTTTTTAATACGATTTATTTGAAAATATGGTTTTTTTTTTAATTTTTTGTTTTTTTTTTAATACGATTTTTTTCACAAGTACGATTTGCAGAGGATTTTTCAGAACGATATTTTTACAGATACGATTTAAGGATTTGTTAAAAATGCGATTTAATGATTTTTAAAAAATACGATTTAACATTTTTTTATAGTACGATTTATGTACATAGGATTTTTTTTACAAATGTGAATAGACGATTTTCATTCTAATAGGATTTAACAATTTTATGAAAATACGGTTTAACGTTTTTTTCTTAAGATACTATTTGATGATTTTTTTAAAAATACGATTTAACGGTTTTGAAAAAACCTTGAATAATACACGACACGAGGAAACCAAAAATCATAATTTGCGGAAACAGTGACCCAAATACCGATTGCTCATTGCGAAATAATGTTTGGAAATTCCTTTAAGTAGAATCTGTTGAATTATTTTATTTAAAGAAAATTTATATTTTATTTTTTAATAAACATTTAACATTTTTTATAATATAAAAAAAATTTTTTTACTGGCTTCGAAGTTCAAAGTCTGAATAATACAGTATGCAAATTTAATTCTCGTATTAGAAAAATTGCAAACGTAACGATAGATTTCCTGGTACTTTGTCCCCCCTTAATATTAATAATTTTTTAAATCTGTTTTTTTTTGAAAATTCTTTAAAAAATGAATAATCTTTCGAGCGACATTTACGTGAAGAGATTCAATGTACTGATGTGTCAATATAAAAATAAATACACGAGTGTACATCAGTCGTCTGGGGATATCGGTGAATTAGAGACGTTTTGGAAAAGTGAAGAAAAAAAAGGGGCTCCACGTAGGTATCGAGAGCGGATAAATCCACGATCGGAATACGTCCGAATCGAGTTCTGGTACGTGAGATACGAGACGTATGTTCGCGAATACGAGTCACTCGAGCTCATGCCATAAATCATCGTCATTGTGGGACGATACCCTCTTTTCTTTTTAGCTTCTCGCCCGACATACTTATCTCCCATCTAGTACGGAACGATCGTAATTAATCGCAAAAAAAAGTCATCGGGTTTTTCTTTTTAATTGTATTATTATTATTATTGAACCGTCCCACGTTTATTATTTAAATCTAGATGCAACATTTTTTTTCTTCTCTATAAATTAATACATTTTTTATTAATGGAAAAATCATTTAAAAAATAATTATTAAATTTGAAGAATAATTCAAATACGAAAAATCAAAATACGAATTTAAATACGAAAAATGAAAAATAGTATTGACAAAGTATCAGAAAAACAGTAAAAAAGTATTAATTTTTAAAACAAAATAATTAATTTCCCAACATAGAAAGAATAAAAAACAATGTTATATTTACAACATTATTTTTTATTTTTCGTATGGAAATTCCTCCGGAAATATAATTAATATTTCTTCATTGATTTTTTGAATTGAAAAATGCTACTTGAATTAATATGTATATAATATATAATATATAATTGATATATAAATTTATATATATATAGATTTTTAACATCACTTTTTATTTTTCGTTTTTAAATTGCTTCGGACATTTAATTATTATATTATATATACACACATATATATATATATAAAAATATAAATTTATATATTTAAGTACATACATATGGGATAAAAAAAAAACGAATGCACAGTAAATTTGTGATTGGAGTTATACCGTATTGCCTCAGGGGGTTCAGTGTTATATCCCGTTTTTTCCCCCCCTGCGTGTACGTATGTAAACGTGTGTGACAGAGACTTTGGACGATATGAATAATGTATTCAGCCAGCTTTTTCACGGTACATGCAGCTCGTCCAGTGGTTTTGTGCACGTGTATACGGGTCGTTTTAGAACCGCCTCGATAGGGAAGAGAGAAATAGAGTAACAGGGACAAAGAGAGCGAGAGAGAAAGGGAGGTTAGGGAGAATGAGGGAAAGAGAGAAAGAGAGATAGCAAGCGAGATTTTGTTCCAAGACACAAGATATCCCGGAGAGCTCTCTCGCTCTCTTTCTCTCTTTCTTTCTCTCCCTCGGCGAGAGCTCTGCTTATTCATAACGGAGTACTCGGGGAGGGAGAAGCTCTACTGTTCCTCCCTCTCTCTCGCTCTCTCTCTTTTTCTCTCTCTTTCTCGTTTCTCGTACTCTCTCTCTATTTCGTATTTCGTATTTCCTCTCATCCTAATTTAACTTCATTTTAATTTCATTTTTAACAATATTTTACATTTACATTATTACTATTTTTCGTACGATTTTGTTTCTTCAAGTTTGTAAAATTATCCAAGTTTTTTTCCTGACTGATTCGTTTATTGAACATTTGCTAGGAGACTTGTTAATTATCACGATTAGCCCGCACAGTGTACCGGGGTTTAATAAACAATCGATCATTCTCTCCCTCTCTCTTTTCGTTTAAATTGCGTTTTTAAATATGTTTTTGTTATTTTATTATTTAGTTATCATTTCCTCAAATTTTTATATTTCGTTTCGTTGTAATTTTTGTTTTTCCTTGCCTTAAAGTTGTTTACTGAGGCATAATAAAATTTATCATCATCATTATCGCTCTCTCTCTTTCTCTTTTTCTTCGATTTATTTCGTACTTTTTCTGTATTATTTTTCTGCACTTTCGAATTATTTATAAATTTGTTATTATTATTATGTCGTTTGACAGTTCGACTAGGACATTATAAAATTCATCATCATTATCACCATCTCTCTTATTTTTGGGTAAAATTGTGTTTTTTTTTTCGTACTTTTAGCTACTATTATTTAGTTCCTCATTTAGATACTTATTATTTGTTATTATTTAGTTAGTTATTTCGTTAAACTTTATATTTTGATTTCGTTACAAATATTCGTTGTATCTTAAGCTTCCCGAAAGTTTTTTTGACCAGGGCATAAAAAAATCTATCATCATCGTCTCTTTCTTTCTCCAACCCCCCCCCCTCCCCATCCCCCACCCCTCGCCCACGATACAAAAGGACAACGAAGGAACATCAGGCTTCGTCTATCCGGGCCGAACAAGTTTGAGATTTCGTATCGGGCCGGTCCGTATATCGACGGGGCGTTGGATTCCTCGGGATCGCGTGTCGAACCTGTCCGAGAATATGAAAAATCTTCGATCCCATCGATCGCACGCGACAAGAGCATTGACTTGTTCAAAAAAAAAAATTTTTTTTTTTTAAACAGTTCGTCGCATCAACGATCGCGAAAAAAAACAAATACAGAAAAATAATTGACTGGATAATTGAAAAAAAAAAATTTTTTTTTTAATGGCCGATTTGATTTGATAGTGATACCGGGTCGATTGGATTTTATCATTTGTCCGCATCGTTCAATCCGATACTCTCGATATCCGCGTAATTGGAAGTTCGACCAACTAATTGCCGAGATATGTCACAGTTGGCGAAGTAATTGGACGTTCTTGACGCGCTTACGGTCGTTCAATTAAGGCGCCCACTCAACGGCATTGCCGTAATATTGAGTTTTCTATGCGCGACGACAACATATTTAGTGCCGGTAAGAATATCCACTGGACGAACCGGTAAAGCGAGATAAAGCGAGCCTCCACGAGGCCTCATCCGCCGAATCCCTCGATTCGTTACGAGACCCCTTTATTTTGTAGAAAATTCTAAATGTCCGTAAAATTAAAAACATTATATATGTTTATTTCTGTTTTACAAATAAATATTTGTATATAATATTTTACGAAGAAATTTAAACAAATGAGTTTTAAAAAAGCAATATCGTTTGGTAAAGAAATTTTATATTTCAATTTAAAAAAGAAAATTATTTGACATAAAAAAAGATATATTGTATAAATTTAAAAATATGTTCAGTGAATTGTCTGAAGTATTCCTAAAACAATAAACATTTTCGTTGTTTTTCAAATTTTACGAAATTTTTGTTTGGGTTTGTTTGGTTTATCGAATTACGAGTAAAAATATTTAAATATGTTTCAATATATTGAAATTATATATTTTAATATATAATTACATTATATTGATTATATTGATTATATTGATTTTTTAAATATTTTGATTATATACATATTTTTTTATATTGAAATTATATATTTTAATATATAATTAAAATATAAAAAAATATGTATATAATCAAAATATAAAAAAAATCAATATATAATTAAAATATAAAAATATATATAATTAAATTGCATTGAAAATTTTTTTTATTTTTCTTGATTTTCGTTTCTTTCAATACGGAAGTTCTGAGAGGGTTTCCTTCACTAATAAAGAGAACAGAGGGAGGAATCTCCTCCCAAGTGGAGAGGGGGGAGATTCAATCTTAATTTTACAATCGAATAATAATCACGTATTCTCGAACGACGCGAGAAGAGTACGATTCTTTGTTCGTACCGTGGACTAAGTACACGATTTTTCACACCGACCACCGGAAGTCCGTACAGTGCGCGCATGCGCGCGCGCAAACGAACGCTGTCACATTTTCCGATTTTATCGTCTCTCTCACTCACACACGCACCCAACACACTCTCTCCTTCACAAAACCTCACTTCGAGGACACTCGAGCACAAAACCGATTATTCTCACGCTCGAAACAGAAAAGGTCGATTCGTCACTTCCGTTCGGACACTTCTCCCACTTCTTTTCCTTTTCAATAAAAAAATCCCTTTTTTTTCAAGGATTTATTTTTCCCTCTTATTTCACCACTTCAAACCATCGCCTGATTTTCAAAAATTTTAAAACCATAGTTTTTCTACACTTCCTTTATTTAAAAAAAAAATTACTAAAAAATCCCTTATTAATAAACATTCGAAAAAAAATTCCTTTTTTCAAAATTTTTTATTTTTTAAAAATTTAATTCGACATTTTCGAGATTTTGCCACGAAAGTGGGGAGGACGAAACGCGCGCTTACACGGTTTTGCCGAGCGGAGTTAAAACGAGCGCGGAGACGGCTTTGGTGAAGCGCGGTGCGCGATTGCCGCATGTCGATTGCCGGCTCTTGTACCGGGCCCTCGGCCGATCTCGGAGAGTCTCGTAAGGCTTCGTCACCCGTACGCGGCTTTTCCCCTCTGCCCTGTTGCTTCCTCCCCCCTTCCCCTCCGCAAAAACCCTCCCCCCGCCCCTTCCCCTTCCCCCCAACGGCGAAACAAATCCCGTGCACGAGAACGCACGCACACGGGTACGGAAATGCCGCAGCTCACGTATCCGTGAGTGTACCCACCGACGAATCCTCGAGAGAATCTCGTGTACCAACAATCCCGGGTGTGCGAACGAGTGTTGCAACTTGTAAGCATCGCGTTTCTCTGCCGATCCACTCACACGTGTCGATCGAAATACGTTACGTGTTTCGTGACGATTTTTTTTTTTTTTTGGGTTTGTTTGGGTTCGTTTACTTTGGTAAATTTACGTTGAAGGACGTAATGTTGGATTTTTAGGGAGATAAGTAGTTATTGGATAATTTGGTTTATTTGTTGTTGTTCATGTGGAATCTTTTTTTATTTAATGCTGGTTATTTTGAAGCTATTTTATTTATTAGTATTTATTTTAAAGCTGTTTTATTCATTAGTATTTGATTTAAAGATATTTTGTTTATTTTTGTTTATTTTATATTTAGTTTATTTGTTAATGTTCGTTTTAAAGCGGTTTTATTTATTACTGTTTATTTTAAAGCTGTTTTATTTATTGTTGTTTATTTCGAATCTTTTTTATTTATTTATTGTTGTTTATATTGTTTATTTATTTATTGTTGTTTAATATATTTTTATTTATTTATTGTTGTTTATTTCGAATATGTGTATTTTATTTTTTGCTGGTTATTTCAAAGCTGTTTTTTTATTATTGTTTATCTTGAATCTAGGTTTTTTTAGTACTGTTTATTTTTAATCTGTTTTATTGATTACTGTTTATTTCACATCTATTTTATTTATTACTCTTCATTTTAATCAATTTGATTAATTATCGTTTATTTTTAAATATAATATTTCTGGTTCACTGAAAATTTATTATTATTGTTTATTTACTAGCATAATGGTCTTACGTTCAAGTCTTAACTTAATGTTTTGCGTTTTTTTTTACGTTTTTACGTAATATATTTTCCTCATTACGTTTTATCGTGACAACGAATTTTATTTACGCTATATACATACGTGTACGTACGTCCCACTCACTGCACGAGAAAACGACGAGTTAATTATCTTTTGAGGTGCGTTCTCTTGATTATACTATTTTCAGCTGGCTCTAATTACTGGACTTCGAGTACTCGAGGATATTCAATGGGAATTTGAAAAATTCAATCTCTACATATATATACATATATATCGTGTATATTTATATATAATATATATATTTATATATGTGTGTGTATAATCTATGAATTCTACAAAAGTATATACCAACGTTACATAGTAAATAAGCCACAGATATAATTAAATGTCGAAATACGTTGAAATTCCCTATTTTTCGTATTCCCATTCATATACAGGGTGCCTAGCGAGAAACGGTACACCTGAATATTCAAATCGCTCGGATCGAGGCCATATGAAAAAGCTCGTATCAAGAGTGTTTCGAGAGTTGGAAAAAGTCAATTATACCTAGGCACAAGTTCATTATATCTGACATGAAATTGGATTACTTCGAAAGGGAGTAAATAAATATCGATAAATAAATAAATAAATATTTTTCGAGAAAAATAAAAAGTCATCGTATTTTTTGTGAACGTATTTTGATAATTATTACATCATTATTTTTTAAACATTTTTATTGGCTTTTTGAATAATTATTAGATTTTTGGATTCTTATTGTTTTGTTTGTATTTAGATCGGTTTGTATAGAATTTTATTAGTTTTTCGTATTTTTGTTGATTCAGATTGTTTTTTTATTTGTATTCATTGGAAAAAAAGATTCCATTGCTTTTTCGGTATGTTATTGTTTGGGTTTGTATCTAGATTAGTTTGTATTGATTTTGATTTTTTTTTCGATTTTCATTAAATTTTTTGGATTTTTCGAGAAAAATAAAAAATCACTGCACTTTTTTTGAACGTATTTTTATAATTATTGATGATAATTATAGTCATTGGATTACTGGACAAATTTATATGCACAAGTGGATCGG
This sequence comes from Ophioninae sp. B BG-2022a, assembly GCA_030522765.1. NCBI lineage: Eukaryota > Metazoa > Arthropoda > Insecta > Hymenoptera > Ichneumonidae > Ophioninae sp. B BG-2022a. Next base: position 11,872 of record JAPYZJ010001912.1, read on the forward strand.
TGATCGCCAACTCGTTCGTTCGAGCATTCGTGAGTGTCACGTTGCGCGCAGGCGCACAAGAATACATATCAGCACATTCCGAACGATTATCCTCTAGAAGAAAGGCGAAAAGTCGTTTCCTCCCACGAGATATACGAAGATCTTTTCATCTCTCTCTCTCCCTCTCTCTCTTCGTTTCCTTTATCACAGCTGACGACATCTCCGGTCGAGAAAAGTCCTCGTGTTGATTCTGAGAAATGTATCGGTGTCACGTTCCCTTCCTCAAAATCCCATACAAAATCTTCATCGTCGTTTAACTTTATGCACACGACGGACAAACGCGTCAAACCGGAAACGGAGCTGGTCACGCTCTCCGGCGAGCTCCGATTAGGATACACTCGGAAACCTCGTCTGCGAACCTCCTCATCGTTTCATTCGTACTTTGCGAACGAACTCAAAATTTTTACATTTTTTATCCTTATCTCCTATTTGTTTGGTCATTTTTCAACGAACTGTAGAAATTTATGTTTTTTTTTTTATTTTGACATTTGTTAATTTCCACTACGAAAAAATAAAAAATTTCATTTTTTTCACGCGGTTATTTATTTTCATTGTGAAAGAAGAGAAAGAAAATGAAAAAACTCTTCTTTATCAGAGGAAAGTACTTTTTTTTATTTGTTTGTTGATTAATAAATTTAAAGAAATTTCAAAAGATGCAAAATTAATATTTTAAAAAATTCATACATTTTCTCATAGTGAAAATATATTGCTGTTTTGTTTTTATTTAATTTTTTTTTTAAATTATTGATTTTAAAAAATTACTTATTCTTTCAATTTATTTATTTTTTAAAATTCTTTATGCTTTTCGTTGATTAATTTTTTTAATTTATTCATTATTTCCATTTATTCATTTGTTAGTTAATTTTTAAAACCTCTTTTTATATTAAGTAAACTTCAAGCCACTTTTTTGTGGTTAAAAAAAAATTGATTTTTTCAAAAACTGAATAAGGGAGTGTGAATAGTTGTGAATGACCCTGTATAGACGTTTATATCGCGCGATTGCACTGCGCTCTTAATATCATCGGGAGGCTTGGGAATTTCGAGTCGTTTTTTTTTCTTCTCTCGTTTTCCCTCCTCGATAAACACCAAAGTCGAGATTAATCTTGAATCGGATATCCCTCGTTCCCGCTCTTCAGAAAGCCGACGTTTCAATGGCTCGCGATCCTTCTTTATCGCCGAATAGTTACTTTTCCTCTTTTTTCCCTAGGATAATATTGACGAAGCAATATATATTTGTTTAACATTCGCGATACGACGATCGCCCCATTTCAAATATTTACTCGACAACTGAACGAGTTCCTAACGAAATTCCACCTCATTTTACATTTTTATGCTTTATTTAAAGAAATTCCCTTTTTTTTCAGTGTCGAGAAATTCATTTAATTTGGATTCAAGTTTCATCTTGTTTGGACTTTTATCGTTTGCATAATTATTGTTTTTTTTTTCACATTTTTATTGGTTTGTTTATATTTAAAATGGTTTTTATGAATTTTAATATTTTGTTCGATTTTTTTCTTTTTATTATTGTTGTTTTTTATTTTTTATCATTTTTGATAAATTCTCAATGGTTTGTTTGTATTTAGATATGTTGCCATTGGTTTTTCCATTTCAACTAATTTTTATGGTTTTTTTAAATGTTGCTCTTTCGTAATTTTTATTGTTTTTTTTCTTACCGTTGAATTTGTAATTACATCGTTTTTTATGGTATTTCATTGGTTTTTAATTTTAACTTATTGTTATTTTAAAAAATATTATTTGACAAAAAAATTTTGTTTTTTTTTAAATCCTTATAGTTTTTTTTACATTGGTTTGTATGGATTTTCATTGTTTTTTTTTCGATATTCATTAATTATTGTTTATTTTTAGCGTTCGTTAAAAAATTTTTATTGGTTCGTTCGAAATTGTTTGGGTTAGCGTTGGGGTTAACGTCTTTTTTCGATGTTACGAAAATTTAGGGGATTTGGAGAAAGATAGGGGGACCGGATGGCAGAACTGAGGGGAAGAGGTCGAAATTCCGTTGCTGAAGATTTCGATTTTTTTTTTTGGATTTTGGAGGAAAGGAAAATAAAAAGTTGGAAAGAAACGTTGATGTTCTCGAGACCGGGGGTCTTTGGCACGCGCGTCCTCGGAGTCCCACGACGCGTCCTCTTCAATTACTCGTATGCATACGTATGAGCTTAATGTTAATTCAGTACCTCGCGCTTCTAAATATAGACGAGAAACGGCGCCTCTGCACCAACCGCGGAATTTGCTATTTTTTATTTTTTTTTTTATTTCCCAACACTTCTCGCCTCGGAAAATAACTCGACGTGTTTTTCCTCGCCCACTTTGGGATTTCTTGGAATGCAGTTTTTCAACTTCATTAAAAAGAAAAATAATTCTTCATTATTTGTTGATATCGATTTTTAAACATAATTTTTTTTTATTACTTTAATGATGAAGAAAGAAAAAAGATTTTGTAAATGGTCACCTCTCGTTTTATTGTAACAAAATTATTTATGATCGTACTGATATTTCATAAACAAATTTTAAATTGCGATTTTTTTGGCCTCTTAATATTTAAAAACATAATAATTACGACGCCTATCTTTCTCTCTCTTTTTCTTTCTGCCTGAGTATTATATATTTTTTTAAATATGAAAATTAAAAAAGACAACTCAATTAACAATCAATTTAAAATACTTGATTTTTTGAAAATCTGTTAAAGCGTATTTAAAATTACAAATACAAAAAATTACAAAAAAAAAAAATGTTTAAACCAAAATTTCTTTCGCTAAATATATCAAAACAAATTTAAAATAGCGATTTTACTTAACCTCGATATCGAAGTAAAAAAACTCAGAGGTTTGTAATACCCCGTTTCTTTCTGTTTCACAATTATATATTTTTCAAAAATGACTCATTTTTTTAATTTATCTTTTTTTATTCGTGCGAAAGCGAAATATGTAATAAAAAAAAATAATTTCCATCTATGATGGAAACTCGATAAAAAAAAACCGTCAATTAAACAATTTATGAAAACATATTGAAAAGCAGGCTGCGATTTCCGTTCAAATCGTTCCTCAATTGAGCGAAAAAAAAAAAATGAAAAATAATCGTTCTTCTCTCTCTCGGTGTTGGCCTATTTCGATATCCATTCGCCCAATGAAAAGCGTAACCCAAACAAAAAAGTCCCCAGAGACCTGGGGGATACCGCAAACGTGCGAAAAGGTCGAGGGGAACAAAGAGCAAATTTTCAATTAATACGTCCGCTATTATTCTTTTTATTGGACCGTACCACCGAGGGAATAAAGCCACGAAATTTAAACGTCGCGGTTGCGAGGGGCCTCCGAGGTAAATCGCAAATGGGCGAAACCGCCACGTTCCGTGACGACAAGTGGTCGTTTCCGTTTCTCCCTCGATGTGCCCGCTCGCATTTATTTCAATTGATCGAAAGTCACACGATTCCGGTACTCCGGCCCAAAGCTCAAATAAAAAAAGAACGATCCTCTAATAGTCGAGCGAATTCACCAACGAATCAAAAGGGTTTGGGCAGGAAACACGAATTTCGATTGACCAGAAGACTCAAAATTTCGAATTTTTAAAATTTTGTAAAGGTCATACCAGCAAAAGCTTTACCAAATTTGTTTGGGTTTGTTTGGGTTCGTTAGTATAATTTTAAGCCCTTTATTTTAAACAAACCCAAAAAAGACCAAAAATTATTACGAAATTTGTAATTTCGGAATATTAAAAATCTAAAATAATTAATTAATCAATTAAATATTTATTGTAATATTCGATTTCCAATTTATGTTTTTATTAATTATATATATATATACGAGTTATTCCATTTATGGTAAATATATGTAACGTATATTGTTGATTTTTTAATTATTATTGATTTTTTGTCATTGTTTGATTATTTATGATAAATAAATATATTCTCACATTGATAATTACATATGATTGTTTATCGCGAGGTAACAATAATATTTTATCATAACAGTTGTAGTTAAATATAACACTATAATTTTACAATAAAAATGAAGGTAAATGGATTAATAATATTTTCTTTTTGACTTTTTCGATATATATTAATTTTATTATCACTATTATTATATAATATTATTTTTACTATTAGTAGTAATAATTATTTATTATTGTTATTATTATTTTAAAAATATTAAAAAATGAAATTGAATATTTAAAAAATTATAGAACCGTGATAATTGAAAAATTGAAGAATCTCTTTATCAAGACGTAACATAGCCTCGACCTGTCGTATTTAACCCCCCAACCCTTAATGAAGAAGCCCATACAAATCAGCAGTTTTATTCCGTAGATTGGCGATTGGCAGAGGCAGGAGCATCGCTTACTTCCTAATCGGCCTTAATAGCTCTCGATCGTTTTACAGAAACGAGGCAGATGAGATCGTCCAGATGTTTGCTCTTAGACACGTAAAAGACTTATTGAGTTTGGCCAATTAATCGGACAATTGGTATACCCGAGTGGTTAATTGACCGATAGAAATGAACGGGGCAAAACTCGTCATTGGAATTGACCGAATATCCAACCCGTCCCGTTTGTACCAATGACGATAATAAAGACGAGGAAAAATTAGGCGAATCGAGAACGACGATTAGTTCGTGAATAATTTATCCCTTTATTTTAAAAACGTTTTTATATGGATTGAACATTTTTTTTGTGTGGTAATAACGATAACGTTGATAACGATAATCATCATTATTTATGGTAATAATTATTTTGGGTATAATCATAAAGGCTTTTAAACCCGATTTATTTAAATATACTAACCAATTTAGTTTTTAATGTGGAAAATAAAATTTGATTTTGAAATGTTGTATAATAAAAACAATATTTATTTTTATTTATATTGGATATTTTTATTATTATATAATAATAATAGTTATAATAATAATAACAAATGTAGAATATTATTTTTTATCATTTTATAATATCATTATTTTTTGTCACATCGATTATAAAATAAAACTTTGAGATTGTAAATCTCAAAATTATTGAGATTGTAAAATTAATCATCTTGGCAGTAACTACGTCACGATGAATTATTATTTATTTTTATTTGATTGCTGGGATGCAATATTGGATCCTTCGCCCACATTTCGAAATTATTCGAAAGATAAGCCACAAGCCGTAACCGCCGTTGCATTTCGCAGGGAGATATTTGAGTTTTCGCGGTCGGGAGTGTAAATATACGTGGCTCGTTGCGGCAAACTTGTACGAAAGTGCACAAGACAAATTCCGAGTGAATACCATAGTCAATATAAATATACGTGTGTAGTCGAGACTCCCGAGGATCTGTGCAATATTTTTCACTCGTGAGTTTGAACGATAATTGTATTGTTCAAAGAAAGTTAATTAACTTTTTTTTAATCTCGTTTTTTATAAATTTACTTTACTTTCGTGATTTTTTGATAAACTTGAACGAAAGTTTATGGATTTTTATGGTTTTGACGAAAACGAATGCATTTTTTATTTTGAAAAAGAATTAATGTTTTTTGAGAATATCTTCGACAAAAATGAAAGCTTTAAAAAAATATTTTTGGAAAACAATGCATTAAAATAAAAATATGATTTATTATGAATAATGTTTTTTTTTAATTTCGTTAATAAAAATAACATATTTTGTTAATCTCTTCGACAAAAATAAATGTTATTTTTTTATTTCTTGGAACAGAATGCATAACTCAAACAAACCCAAACAAATATCTTTTTTTTTTAATTTCTTAAAAATTAATGAAGTTTGAAAAACATCAAATCTTCGACCAAAACAAACGTATATTTTCGATTGTTAAAAATATTTAAAAAATGCATTTCTTCCAACGAAACGAATGTGTCGTTTGGAGAAATGAAAATAATAATAACTGGTCCTTACGTATACAGGCGTATTCAATATTTCGTATGCACATGCAAAACTAAGGCAAACGGTGGGCCGAAATAAATCCGGCAAGGGTAGTTACAAAGGGACGGAGAATTCTCTGATTGAACGAGTGCATACCACCGTTGGCGCTCCTGATTCCTGAATATTTTGCATATCTAACTATATTCGATTCAGCGTTCACTTTAGCGCCCGTTTCTGTGCTTCCCGATGGTTACGTTTGAACGTTGAAATACGAATGAAACGCTCAACGATACATCGTTGCCTATTTCAGAAAATCGTTCGCCACAAAAAAAAAAGAACTCAGAATCGGACGTTTATTTGATTTAATTTTTTATTTTACTCTATTTTTTATTTAATTTAATTTAATTTTATTTTTCACTTTATTTTAATTTTAATTTTATTTTATCGAGAAAAGTGATTAAAAAAAGCGATTTTTGGGGGCAGAGAATCTATTGCCAAAAAAAGTAATTTTATTTTTTATTTTACTTTGTTTTTCATTTTATTTTATTAGTTGTTTTATTTTATTTTTTACTTTATTTTATTTTTTATTTTATTTTATTTTATCGAGAAGAGAGATGAAACGAAAGAGCTTTTTGGGGTCAGGGGAGTTGGATTTGAACTTGTTATAAAATCGAGTTAGCGATATAACTTAATAAAATACAATTTCGTTGATAAGAGGACAGGCAAGCTCGCGAGGATACCGTCGAGGACTCTCCTTTCAAAATCGCGTTTGAACGCACTCGCGATATTTTTTACCCTTTAATTAAGATAAAATCGCGGGCTCTCGGGACTCCGAAGACACTGAGGGACACGAGATACTCTCAGTTCTTTTGGAAGCTCCCTGAAAAGCCCAGATTCGCCTTGATCGATGGAGAAGTCGAGCCAATCTTTCGCTGTACATTTTCGTGTATATGATTCTACAGGCTCATCCACAAATAATTTCTTCTACGAACAACAAATTTTCTTTTTGTAAAAAATTTGTTTTTATCCTTTTTCTTAATTTCACCGAAATGTTCGATTTCTTTAAATCTTTTGGAAAATAATGCGTTTTTGGAAAATCGTTGTTTTCGTCGATATTTTGGCAAATAAAGCGTTTTTAAAAATCCTTTTATTTTTTATTTTCTTGGAAAACATTTCGAAGAAAACAAGGCATTTTTGTATTTCGGCAGACAAAATATATGTTTATTTTTTTAATTCTTGGAACACAATACACTTTTTTATTTCTCCAAAAACAATTTTTTTCTTTTTTTAAAAACAATGGATCTTGAATGTGACCTTGAATATTTCGACGAATTTTTGTTTCGGTTTGTTTGCGTAATACTTAAATCCGTTTTATATATCGTCTAATTTTTTCCATAACAAAAAAAAAACAATAAAACATTTTTAATCGATAATTTCGGCTCGTTTTTGTTTGGGTTTGTTCACATTGTTATTCAATATCTTTTACAGTTCCTTTCATTTTGGTTTCGGACCATTAAAAAAACAAAAATATCGGCGAAACGAGGTTTTGCAGTTTTGAATCATCCTATACGGGTGAGTAGGAGAAAAATCGAGAAATCATTGAAACCTGCGTCCTTATACGGAAACCTCCGGGCTGATATTTAAAGAGAAAAGGTTTCGGAGCAAGCGGTGCAAAGAAGGAAAAAAAAAAGAAACGCGCGAAAGAGGATTTGAATTTAAAGCGATACTATCTTCGCGGGCCCTCGTCACGACGATAATAAAAAAATCTTTCATATTCCCAGGCGAGTACAGACGAGGCGTATATAGCAAATTTATTCCGTCAGCTATGCGGATGAAAAAGGGTCAGAGGGTCATTAAGAAACGTATATATATATATATATATATATATATATATATACACACGAGAAATGACAATTTCGAAGACTTTTGACTTTGACGACTGTCCCACCAGTCTGGGGTCCTCATATTCAACATTACGCGAATCCAAAAGTCTTTGAAGTCTCTTTGACGTGATTGGAAGCATCTTTAGCTGAAGGTCAAATCAAGGTCATCGATCTGGGAAAAATCGATTTGAAAAAATTGACGAAAATTTCGAGGACTCTCCTGCGAACGCTTTGAAACGGTTTGACATATGAAAAAATAATTATTTTGTGTTTTTTTTTCTCTCGTATAAATATATTTCTATATTATTAATATCTTAAATATTTTTGAATATTTTAAACACATTGTACACATCAAAACGATATTTTAACATTTTTAAACATTAAAAAATGTTTTTTAATGTTTAAAAATATTTTTTTATGTTTTTAATATTTTTTAAATAAATGTATATATATTTTTCGATTACATAAATATATAAAGATCTTTTATTACTTTATCGTTTTAGATGAAATTCTGACCGAAAGGTAATAACGATACCATGCGATATGAGCTTCCCCTTTTCCCTACCATTTTCATACGATCTCGGTTCATAACCTCGAAAGAAATGTATTATTTATCTTGCTTCATTGCGAGCGTATCAATCTTTACTCTTCCATGGTCTTCGCCTATTTAAATAAAGTTAAACTTTATTCAAATTGTCCTCGTTGCAGGTTTGGAACCGAGAGAAACTTGGAAGGAAATTTACATGCGTTGGAGTATCTGGAAACTCGAAAGAAATTTGCCAGTGGAATTCGATCGATACTCTCCCAAAGAGGTAACAATTTATGTCGCATTTTAAAATTTGTTTTAAAATTTATTTTTCAGTTATTTTGTAGAGAACGATAGAGAGATGATAATGATGATAATGATGTTGATGATAACTTTTTTTATTCTCCAGTAAATAAAACTTTTAGGCAATTGGGGAAAAACAACAATTATAATGAAATAAAAAATAAAAATTTAACAAAACAATAACTAAATAATAATCGAACAAAAAATACCAAATAGGGTATTTACTAATGGGGATATATTTTATCATGCTCCAGTAAAAAAAAAACTTCCGGCAATTAGGGAAAAATAAACCCAAACAAAATAAAAAATAAAAATGTAACAAATTACAGCTAAATAAAAATCTAACAAAAAATACCAAATAGGTTATTTAATAAAGACGATACATTTTATTATGCTCCAGTAAAAAAAACTTTCGGGCAATTGGGGAAAAAAATTATAAAAAAATAAAAAAAAATAATAAAAATAAAAATAAAAATTTAACAAAATAATAACTAAATAATAACCTAACGAAAAATACCGAAAAACGCGAAATACTAAAAAAAAATAGAGACAGAGAGAGACAGATACGTGAAATACGCTATATCTGATGGATAATTTTCTACTTTCATTTTTTTTTTTTTTCACGGTCGTTCTTCCAATTCGAAGTTCCCCACACGTTGTCGAGGCTTTTTATTCGGGCACGAAGTCCCGGCTTGTATCGCGTACGCAGCTCTGCTTGTGTAAACGTTGCCGGGGGCAAATCATGAATCGCGATTATCCGCAAAGAGAGAGAGAGAGAGAGCGAGAGAGAAAGAGATAGAAAGTGAAACGAGAAGAAATTACGGTCCTCCCTTTATCCGCGAAATATGACATCCGCCGGATATCATCAGTTTTCATTTTTTTTCATTTTTTTCTTTTTTTTTATCGTCCACAATCAAGATGAGCTACTTTGATCGTCGTCGAGGGGTGAAAGCTTGCTCTCTTTGTTCGCAGCCCCAATAGCGGATCTCGGTGCATCGGGTCACTATCGGGCTTTAAATCCGACGCCTGAACGTCATTTTTTTTTATACCGACCTGACCTCCGAACGTCCTTTTATCGCACTTATACACGTGCATGCATTTTTTCATTACAATGAAAATTGATTTTTTTTTTTTATACCGTAATATAGAAATTCAGAATTACTTTGGCGAAAATTCAGCACGCTTGACTGAGTAAATATGATAGTAAATAATTCATTAAATTAATGGATTCAACACACAAAATTTGGAAATTACGTGCGGATCGATATTTTTGAGTCTAAAATAGTTAATTAATTAATTAAGTAATTAACTATTCTCAGACTCAATTCAATTAATTAATTAACTATTTTAAACTCAAAAAATCAATGAAATATTTTAGTCGTCAATTAATTAATTAATTAACTATTTTAGACGTCAAAAAATCAATTTTTCATTTTAGACGTCAATTAATTAATTAATTAACTATTTTCAGACTCAAAAAATTATCGTTGACTTATCAATTCGCCAGTACTATTTCAATATAGTTTGCTCGTCCCTCTCGTCTTCACTTTTCTAACACTGACCATCGATCTCGACCAAAACCCCCCTGCCCTTCTACACCTCTCATGCTCGTTTTTCGATTCACGAAGCAGATAGGAATATGCATTAAACACAAATCATCAAGCCTCGAATCTACGCTCGCGATCTTTATTGCGCAACGACGAAAATAACGCGTTCGTGACGTTGGACCTGTGAATGAATCCAGCTCGTCTCGCAGATATGCTTGTGTCTGTCTAATGGAAGGGAGAACGAAAAGAACTCGTCGTTTCAGGGTTTTGCCCAATGCTAGGGATTTAACGTCCCTTCGTCGACTGCAGTTTTTTTTTGCATTTCAAATGTATCTACTTTTGTATTTTATTTTTAATATTTCAAGTTTTTTATCTTTTGAATTTTTGATCTTATATTTTTTTATTTTGAACATTCCGAATTTTTAAATTTTTTTTCTTATTTTGAATATTTGGAATCTTTCATCTTATTTTTTAAATTTCGAATGTTGCAGATTTTCGATCTTTTTTTTAAATTTCGAATATTTCGAACTTTTCTCGTTTCGTTACTTTTTCAAATATATTCAAGATAATGTAAATGTCATTTTTTAAATTCCTTGGAAAATAATGCACTTTTACAAAAAAATAATTAAAAATAAAATCTTATCTTATTAAATCCTATATATATAGGGTGACCTTTACAAAGTGGCCATGCCATTTTTAAGCGTCTTGCGCAATGATTTTCGGACTGAAAAAATATAATTCTGAATAGTTTTTCAAGCCCTTTTTGCAACAAAAAATATGCCAGATTTTTGTCTCGAATAATGTGTGCCAGAGAAAAAAAAAACAAAAAAAGAAGGAAAAATCCATTTTGAGTATATGAGAATAAAGTTTTAAAAATTTCGAATAGGCCACTGAGCTATTTTCTATAAGATTTTTAATATTTTTTATTTTAAATGCATTGTCTATATATATATATATATACACACATATATAAAAGTTCTTGCATATATATCGTTTATATAACGGAGCTTTCGTATATTTGCAGATCATACATACATATGTACATACATACATGCATATATATATATGTATAATAGATGCCGTCCCAACCGAGCTTCGTATTCCGATCACGTCGCGACATTAACCCCGAGCATATCCTGATAACCCCGTTCAACGTATATCTCGAGAATGTTTTACCGTGAACGTTTCCACCTGCGAAAGTTCCGAGTGAGCGGCGAAAGCGGAATGGGGGAGGGTTAAAAAAAAGTAAAAAGCAGCACGGGGATGATGATTCATCGATCCGCGAAATACACAGAGAGGTCCAATAAAAGTCTTTGAAAAATGGTATTTTATTTTTTTTATGGTAAAAAAATTTTAATGATAAAAGTCTGAAAGTTTATTTTTTTTTTACGGTAAAAAATCAAAATTTTTATAGCATTTGAATTTTTTTATTTCATTTTTTTGTATGGTAAAAAAATAAATAAAAATTATGAAATTCTTAAAAAGTTTTTCAACATTTTATTTACGGTAAAAAAAATCAAAATAATTTTTTTTCAGATTAGATTTTTGGGTTTTCCGGTTTATTGGGTTTGATTCTGTTCGCCCGCGGAATTCATGACGATACTGACGTCACTTCAGAATCTTTTGAATTTTTTTATTTCATTTTTTTGTATGGTAAAAAAATAAATAAAAATTATGAAATTCTTAAAAAGTTTTTCAACATTTTACTTACGGTGAAAAAAATCAAAATAATTTTTTTTCAGATTAGATTTTTGGGTTTTCCAGTTTATTGGGTTTGATTCTGTTTGCCCGCGGAATTCATGACGATACTGACGTCACTTCAGAATCTTTTGAATTTTTTTATTTCATTTTTTTGTATGGTAAAAAAATAAATAAAAATTAGGAAAT
>JAPYZJ010001913.1:0-23910 GCA_030522765.1 Ophioninae sp. B BG-2022a
CCATTGAACCGATTGGGATGAAATTTATTTTGTGTACTCAGGAGGCTTGCTCTAAGAGGAACATGCTCGGCATTTTCCGAAATTTTGAAAAAAATTGTGTAGTTTGTGGTTATCATGGGAGAAATTGCTAGCTATACTCCATTGTATTGCACTGTCACAAATTTGCCGAGCATAAGACTCTGAAGCGGTGAAGAGTACACATTTTGAGCTATGTTTCATCGATTTTTACGAAAAAATGGCAGAGAAATTGGCTTTTGAAAATTTTCACGTAAATGTGACAAAAGTGTACCACCAGAGCGCAAAATCTTATCGACCGCCAAGAAAATTCAGTGCAGCGATTTTCTCACAGGCGGGGCAGTGGTTCGCGTTGCTCGTTTTTACCGACTGCGGTCGCGTTCTTCTCAAGTATCAATATATTTTTTGACAGGTCGGAAGCAACAGCTGTAATCTCGAATGTTTCGTTTATTTAATGATTTATTATCGTCTCATGGTTTATGACATTCCTTGATGAGGTGTTGTGTTTTGTGGCAGTGCGCTAAAGCCATAAAAAAATGATGTCGAGGCTTCGAGGTCGAATCGCGAGTGTGGCGCCATCCGTCGATAGTGACTCGCAGCTCAAAACTGCACAACTGTCACTACCGACGTATCGAGGGGCCGCGTCAAAACTTTCCAGCGTGTTTGTCATTCCCTTAATCAAAACGTATATACAAAAAGCGTGACGCAAAACGTGTTAACACAAAAAATGTTGGTACAAATATACTAATACAACAAATGTTAATACAAATCACGTCGATACAAAAAAAAATGGATACAAAAAATGTTAGTACAAAAATGCTCATTTAAAAAATGTTAATCCGAAAATTCTACTGTAATAAATCCTGATATAAAAATGCTAAAACAAAAAAATAGATATGGTAAATGTTAATAACAAACACGGTACCATGCAAAAATTAATACAAATGTTAATACACATCACGTCAATACAAAAAATATTGAAATAAAACAAACGAACACGATAAGGGTTTGTACAAAAAATAAAACACAAAATCAACAGGAAAAATTATAATACTAAGCACATTAATATAAGAAACATTGATACAAACGATCTGCATGCTAAAAATACTAATACGAAAAGTTAATACAAAAAGTATTAACACAAAAATTATTGAAACAAAGAAATCTTAATGCATGATAAACACGTTAATGCCAAAATTGTTAATTACAAATCATAAGGATAACAAAATTTCAAAATATTAATTAATCAAATTTCATTCATTTCAAATTTCAAAATATTATTAATAAAAAATTAAAAAATACTAAATTTAATATTCGAAATGTTAAATATTATTCATAAAAGTTTCAAAATGCAAGAATAAACAAAATATTAATATCTAATATTAACAGTAGTAGTAGTTTATTATTCCAAAGTATGGTTTTACACCTTTTACAACCCATTCAACGTATATTCAACAGATTTTCACTTCCGCATACAGAACAGAATATCTTGCGTTAACTATTTACAGCCTACTTATATGCTTATAATTTCTCACCTATTATAATTTGATTTTAAAAAATCTGCTTGCTACGCGTACGTACACGGTGATGTGTAAACTGATCTTAAATCTATTCCGTGGGTTACTCGGCATTCCCGGTTCTCTTTTTTTTTAGACGATTAAACGCTTTGAGGTACTCGGACAATTCGGGTCGGACTTGCCCCCTCAAGGCGTCAATTGTCCATTCCCTAAGTTCCGCACCATGTTTCTTTCCAGCCCATTTATCTACTGCCTGAATCAGGTCCTTCCGTATGCCTGCTCTCGCAACCTTACAAACCCAAATAAGTTCAATGCATTCCTCTTCTTTATCACACATCCGGCAATATTTAATATTTATATTACATTTTCAAAACGTTGACATTGTCAACTATTTCAAATGAATATTTTTTAGACTCCAGAAAAATCTTATTTTTCATTTAAACGTAAATAACAAAAAATTTGTGTGCCTGTGGTTTTTTATTTTCTAGTGATCGAAGTGGCGATCGGCGAGTACGGCGTTACGGTTGACAAGCTGGCGATAGCCGCGGAAAAAATTTGGGACGGCGAAAAAACGACCGAGCCAATAGCGAAGCCTCAAACTCAAAGTAAAACCCAAAAGTCAATATTTCTACTAATGAAAAAGAAAAATAGAAGAAAAAAAACATTATTTTTCCGTAAAGAAAAAAAGTCGTTTCGTTCGTGTAAAATAATAGTCCGGAAATGTTAACGCAGTGAGTCAGTCGTTGAAAGAGCCACCACCACCAGCGGGCTTTATCGCCCAGTGCTATCTCCTGTACAGACGTCAATTGATGTGCCTCAAGCGCGATTACACCCTGATGGTCGTTCGTCTCATCTGCCATCTCCTGATCGGTGTTATTTTCGGCTATCTGTATATGGGGAGTGGCTACAGGGCGAACGGGGTTCTCGCCAATTACGCCTACGTCTACGGGTCTCTTTTGCTCATCGTCTACACCGGAAAAATGGCAGTGACTCTCGCGTGTGAGTCTTCATTCATTCACTCATTCATTGCGTCGGTCAGGCTAATCAATTGATGTAAAAGTCAATTAGATTTATCAGAGTAATTAATTAATTAAAAAAAAATAATTCTTGGAGATTTAATAGAAAAATTAATTAATTGAATTATGAAGAATTAATTAGTTGAAAAATAATGAATAATTAATTGAAAAATAATTGAAGAATTCTCGAAGGATAAATTGAAGAAAAAAGAATCACTGAGATTAATTGTTCAATGAAAAATAATTAACGACACGCTCGAATTTATCATTTTATCGATCTTTATCTCTTTCTTCTTAATATTTCATCTTAATTTTTATCAATGAAATATAAATCCGAAATTTATATGGAATTTTTGTTTGCAAAATTAGCGAAATGTCATGCCTCGGAATTGATGAAGAAATTTCGTCAAATTGGATAAATTTTCAACTGGTGTTGGAAAACGAAGGGAACTTCCATCGAAGTGTTTTTTCGCCAATTTCTTGTTGTTTGTGTTTTTGGATCGGTCGCGCATGCGCAGTCCCATTGGAAATGCAAATGCTGAAGAGGGAACACTTCAACCGTTGGTACCGACTGGCACCCTATTACATCAGTATGCTACTGGTAGAAATACCCTTCCAGGCGGCCTGCGCAGCTACCTATCTCGCTGTCAGTTATTGGCTGACCGGTCAACCGATCGAGACTGATCGGATCTTGTCGTTCATGGTGGTCAGTATCGCTGCCAGCCTCACTGCTCAAGCTTGGGGTTTCTTCATTGGCGCCACCACGCCGATTAAGGTATACGAATCTCCAGATTAGACCTTCTTCTTTCGTAGCTTCGGTCTTACGAAGCTACTAGTGTTTTTTCGCTTTGTTTGGGATTGTTTAAACTTGCCATTATTTTTGGTTTGGGTTTCAATTTGCTTAATATTGGGTTCGTTTCGGTTCGTTGAAGTTTACGCTTCCTTGGGATTATTTGAACGCGCGTTTATTTTGTTTTGGGTTTCGATATGCTTAGTATTGGGTTCGTTTAGTTTTGTTTGGGTTTGTTTGGGTTCGTTGATGTTGGCGCTTCCTTGGGATTATTTGAGTCCGCGTTTATTTTCGTTTGTGTTTCGATTCGTTTAATATTGCGTCCGTTGGGTTTCCTTGACTTTGTTTCGGTTTCTTGAGGTTTGTTCGAATTTGTGTGTTGTTTAGGTTTGGGTTTGAGTTTGCGTGTGTTCGGGTCCGTTCGGATTTGTTTGAATTTTTGTGTTGTTTGGGTTTGGGTTTGATTGGGTTTAGGCTTGGGTTTAAGTATGTGTGGGTTTGTGTTTATTCGGATTTGTCTGAATTTGCGTGTTTGTTTGGGTTTGGGTTTGAGTTTGTTTGTGTTCGTTTGGGTTTCTTTGACTTCGGGATTTTTTGGGTTTGACTTTGGATTTTTGTTTGTCTGAGTTCGGGTTTGGGATTGCTTGGGTTCGGATTCGTTAGGGTTTTAATACGCTTGGTTTTGAAAACATTTGAGTTTGCTTAGAGTTGGGCTCGTTTTGTGTTTGCATTCGCGTTTGTTCGGGTTGGCTTCTCGTTCGAGTTTGTTGGATATTGGTTGGTCGTTTGTTTGGGTTTGTATTTGTATGTCGATTTGGGCGTGTTTGGGTTTGAATATTATTGGGTTTGGATACTTTGCCGTTTTCGAATGTTTGGGTTTTTTTTGGGTTTGAGCCCTTTTTGGACTTGTACCAGTGTGTTTGTTTGGGTTCGCGGTTTTTCAATGCTTAGGTCTGTTTGGGTTAGAGTCCTTTTGGACTTGTACCAGTGTGTTTGTTTGGATTCGCTTGGGTTTGAGTCCTTTTTGGACTTGTACCAATGTGTTTGTTTGGGTTTGCGGTTTTTGAATGTTTAGGTCTGTTTGGGTTTGTTCGGGTTAGAGTCCATTTGGACTTATACCAGTCTGAATTTGTTCGGAATTGTCCAGAATTTGAAAAGAATTGTTTTTCGTTCGTTGACAGATCGCCGTATTCGCTGGTCCCATAATCGCCGTTCTCTTCTCGGTCTTTGGTTTCTGCATACGTTACATGGACACGCCGATCGGATTCCGTTGGCTCTTTCACATCTCCTACTTCCGAGCGGGTTTCCACAGTCTCCTCTACACGGTCTACGGCTCGGGAAGGAAGGATCTTAATTGCGACGATTTTTATTGCCATTACAAGAAACCCGCGCAGTTTCTCAAAGAAATGGAAATTCATGAAACGAGCGTCGTTAATAATCTCGTGCTAATCGTTGGCGTTGGCGTCCTCATGCATCTCCTGACCGCAAGCGCACTCTGGTGCAAACTCAATCGGAGGTAAAACCTCCATTTATAAAAACAAACAAATAACGCGCATGCGCGGACACCTCGGGCATTCAGTCAGTATTTCAAACAACTACGCGTCACGCTCCGAGCTCTTACTCACTTTTCGATATTCCCGGCTTTAGGGAACTTTTTAGTGAAAATATGAAAACGAATTTTTGTATAGACGGAACGGACTTTTTGTCGGATCAACCAGGGTTTCCGATATATCCTTTTTTTTTTATCAATTTTTCTCGGCTGATCGTCATCCTTTTTCCCGATTTTCTTTTTCATCTGATAAATTATTTATTGTTAATTTTTCGTCGTTTGAAGATTTTTTTAATGAATTTTTCTCGGCCTACAAGATCTTTTTTTTATCAATTTTTTCTCGACCGATCATAATCCTTTTTCTCGAATTTGTTCTTCATCTGATAAATTGTTTATAGCTGAATATTTCAACGTCTGATGATTTAAAGAATCACTTTTTCCTCGGCTGATGAAACCTTTTTTAAATGAATTTTTTCTCATCTGATAAATTATTTAAACCTAAACGAATTTTTCTTGTTTTAATAATTTTTTTAATGAATTTTTTCCTCGACCAATCTTCAAACTTATTCCTGAATTTTTTTTCATCCGAGAAATTATTTATATCTTAATTAATGAATTTTAGTTAAGATATAATGTTTAATGAGTTTTAGTTTCCCCTAATTAATTTAATTAATTTAATGAATTTTAGATTCCACTAGAAAAAGAGACGCGATGCTCGTTAGTTGCTTTTCATAGTACTTTAATAATTCGTGTTGCTTCCCCTCGACGATGCATCTATTTTCACCCCGAACTTTCGTTTCCGTCGAATATTTATTGTATTCCATAAAATAATTGAGATCGCTGCATTCCACCCCACACGTAGTGAATTTTTGTGCTCGTTAACATATTTTATTTATTTCTAAGCCGACGCGAAATTTTATCTCGTCGTATTTATCATTAGCATCGATTATTATTTTATTTTTCGAAAAAAGCTAAAATGAAACAGCCCTTTTCAACACGATTGTTTTTTAACATTTTACATCGAAAAAACGGTGTTAATTGATATTTTTATCGTTCAATTTAATAACGTTTGATTCAAAAACCAAAATATCCTAAGAAATCTATTTTACAGACGGTAAAAAATCAGGACGAACGATACATTTTCACATAATTGTTCTCGATAATTTATAACCATTACGAATAATTAATACAACTAGTCGAAAATGTTTTTTAACAACTAATCCGTCACTAACAAACTAGGCGAGCGAGCTTCGTGAAATTGTAACCAAATTTCGTTTCACCTGCCAAATCATCGTACTATTATTTTTATCATTATTATTTCGTCGGTAACGTGGTTACAAGGAGGTGCGTACTTTTCGATGGTCGGTAAAAAAGGAATTTTTCTGATTTATCGTCAAGAGATAACTTCGCAATACCGACCGAGCCGGGATAGTAGATACTTACGGATTATCTTAAGGGCATGATGAACATATTACCACGTGACACAAAAGTACGAGCGAGATAGTCAAAACATTTAAAGCCGCGATTTCTCAATAATGAAACAGTTTTATCGAAAATGTCGAGCTGGAGGCTCTCGGTGCCAACGTTCTGAATGCACACGACAAATTTTGTACCCATTGGTTAAGCCGTTTGAGATAAAAGTGGTTTCGAAATTTCGAAGCGGACGGAGGCGTGGTCGCCACGCCCTTAACGGCGCTTGATAATTTCACCAAGTCCGACCACACATGGTCAAATTGACAGAACGGCTGTCTTCTCATCAAATTTCTTGAATCAATGAACAAAAAAAATTATATCGTGTTACCATGCGGAAGCCGTGATGGATTTGACGCAAAACAAAAAGTTTGCGTAATTATGGGGCTCCAACTCAATTTTGGCGGGAGATTCTTTTTTTGTCATAAATTATTTCGATTAGCCACCACTAGTGATATTTAGCCCGTGGAGACTGATATTTTCAATTATTTCGATAAGTTATGAGGTTTTCAAGTTTGGCGAAAAATGCAATAAAAGAAGGCATTTTTTTATACTTCGATGCCTAAACGCCGAAATGAGCCGAATTTTTTAACCAAATAGGCTTTCCAGAATATACCCATACAACCTCATAACTTATGGGAATAACTGAGGTTGTTTGGCTTTGTTTGGGTTTAATAATCAAAAATGTCAGCCTCTGCCGGGTAAATATCACTAAGGATAACTAATTAAAGTCATTTATGGCAACAAAAAAAAATTCCCCGCCAAAATTGAGTTGGAGCCCCACTTCTGCATAATTAGCAATGTTTGGCTAATGTTAGGGCAGCCATATTGAAAAGACACATTTTGTCACTTTGATTGTTCGACTCCATCACGTATCTTGGGAAATCAGTGGATGTCTACGATTAGTCGATTGTTTGCGATTAGTTATTGTTTGCGATGTCGAGAAAATATCCGCCGGCAACTGTGGAATTTAGTTCCCGCAAATCCGGGAAAGGCTCTCCGATCTTCATCGCCCATACTCTGTAAATATTGGCAAAAAAAATGCAAAATTATGTACTTTCAAGGTATATTCCTTTCTGTAACAAAAAATGTCTACTCTATACGGCGACAAAAAATGGAAATTTTTCGTGTAAAAAATAGTTAAAAAATATTACGAACCATCAATTATAATTTTGTATATAAAATATGTACACGTATAGATATATAAATATATGTAATATTAGAACGATTTATTTGTAGACGTAAGTGGCGCTTCGTGATATTTGCGGTTGAAGATTGGGATGAGAATAGCTCGAACTTTAATTTTAGCCTCATGATATATTGCTTGTAAATAGAAATCATGTATATATCATTTTTGTTATATATATATATACGAAAAATTGATATATATATGTATCAAACTTTGTGGTGGATTACATAAGGTGAAAGCGTGATATACGTTTTGGTGATGGGAGGCTCAATCACTGATCTATTTATCTCCTTCTTTCGTTTATTAATTTTGTTTAACGATTTTGTAATTTAATAAATAGTTTTAGTGAGGTTTAATAGAATATCGAATATTCTGGAGCGAAATCTCAAAAACAGAGAACGGTTTCAATAATTAAAAAAAATAGTTCACACATATTTTTTTATGGAAATTTTTCAAACGAAAAAACAATTGTTTCATTTTTTCTTCAATTGAATATTAAATCCATTTTCTTCCTACGGCGAAACGATTTTTTTGGTTAAAGAATTGTTTCTTTTCTGCAATTTGTTTTCTTTTTTATTTTTCAATTTTTTTTTTCAGCGTGCTCGTTCCTCGTTTGAAATGAAAAAGATTTCGTTCCTTGATCAATTCTGGTTATTGCTGCTATATTCATTTCGTTATCGATCTATTTTGATATTTATGAATGTTGAATAATAAAAAAACATTGAAAAGAAAGAATTATTAGATCTTTTTTGATACTCGCCTGCCATTAACAAAAAAAAAACATTTTGTTTTACGAATTGCAAAACGTTGAGTAATTTAAAATAAATGAAAATCATGGCAAATAATAAATATAAAATATTTGTTAAAAAATCGTCTCAAAATTGTAAAAAAGTCTCCCAAGGAAATACCTTTAAAATTGGCAGAAAATCAATACGATGCAAAATTTTGAAAATTAATTTTCCAAAAAACACGTATTAAAAATAATATTAAAATTATAGAAAACTCCAATAAAAAGGATCTCTTTAATATCTAACATCTAAATTGTGGAACAAGTATTTCGAAAAAAATCATCCAAAAAATAATTTCAAAATTGTCGAACATTCAAAATAAAAATAAAAAAACGCTAAATTGGGAGAAAACAAACATTCGAGAAAAATGAAAATAGTTGACATAGTTGATAATCATGGCAAACAATAGATAAAAATTATTTGTGAAAAATAATATTAAAATTGTGAAAAATTCTCACAAGAAAATACCTTTAAAATTGGCAGAAAATCAATTGGATGCTAAACTTTGAAAATTAAATTCCCAAAAAGATGTGTATGAAATGTAATATTAAAATTATAAAAAATTCCAATGAAAAAGATTTCTTCAAACAATTTAACAACTAAATTTTGGAACTCGAATTTCAAAAAAGCTCGTCCAAAAAATAATTTCAGAATTGTAGAGACTTCAAAAAGAAAAATAGCGCTAATATTGGCAGAAAACAAACTTCAGAAAATAATGAAGATAACCGAGTAACTTTCTCGTTTCTCTCGTTGTTTTATTTCCAACGAGGCGAAGGTCCTTCCTGTTGAATCGCGTACAAAATTCTTCTACTTCTCAGTAATACCCACGCGATAAGGGGAAGTAGCTCCGAGGTGATTCAACCTCTCTGTGACCTCATCCGTTCTCCCCTCCCGATGTCCTTCGTAGAGACCCTCACCCCCTCCCATCCTCTTTCCGCCGCACTCTCGACCGCATTATCTTCAGGAGCCCCACTCGTATCAGGCCCAACTGACGAGGGCATCACGCTTGTTTGCACGCTTGCCGACTTTTGCCTGATCAGGACCCGAAAAAGCATGATGACACGCGTATCTTAAACCTAACCGACATAATGATACAGCATTTTCACAATACTCGTCCCAGCTGATTTATTAATTTTCAAAAAGTGAAAACAAACAAAAAAAATTCGTCAGGTTTCACCGCCAATTTTTTGAATTATTTTTTAATTATTTATCATAATAAAAATAAATGAACGCAGAAGTGACGTATAAGGGTGCGTATAAGAGATTACAAGCGAAGATTACAAAAAATCGAATTAATTAATTTTTCCGTTTTTCAAATTTTTACTAAAATAAAATAAGCTTCGATAAACGCTAATTGAATTTAGATTTATTTTTTTTAAATAGACTATTCGCTCAGTTCACTAATATTTAGTTTAATCATTTGTAATAATTAGTTTAATTAGTTTTGCCATTCAATTTAATTAATGTTTATATTTTGTTTAATTAATTTTAATTTTTAATTCAATGGAGTAGCAATAAACGTACTTCGATCGTTATTTTTTCATTCCTTTTGGCAACAATAAAAGAAACAAACCCAAACAAATATTCCTTAATGGAAGATTGCTTTCGATTGAACTACGGAATTAATTTAATTCGTTTTCACGCATTTCTATTGAAATTCATCAAACATTACAAAAAATCGAATTTACAATGAATTTCAATATTAATTAAGTAGAAATAATAATGTAAATGAGTAATTTAATCAAATAATTTATATATCAATTAATGTAATATTATTTAATGTCACTATTATTGTATTCTTTTTTGTCTCGTACTGATTGATTTTTTCTCTTTCCCTTTATACGGAGATAAGTAAAGCGAAGAAAAATCTGAATAATCGGAGACGAAGCGTGATGAAAATAATTTAACATAGGCACGTGGGCATGTGTCACTGTAAATGACGAACAGCTGTTGATTGCGCTCTCGGGTCGACTGATAAAAAATTAACGATAATGCTCCATCAAATGAAAATAACATGCCACGTACTAATATCTCTAAGACCATATTCAGCTCGACGCGTCGATTATAGCAATACGAGAAGAAAATCTAATTGCGAAATTATCATAAAGATACGCATTCAAACATCGAACCACAGTCGCGTCTAAAAAATTTTTAACATGCTTCTTGTTAATTCTTTTTCTCCAAATCGTTTAGTTTTTTTATTCAATAATTTTATTGAAATAAACATAATTTTCGGTGTATGACAAATTTACCAGAAATTTTAACTTTATTTTTATTAAATTATTCAAATTGAATTTAGTTTAAATTTAATTTTCGTTTTTTCGTTCTTTCCCCTTAATATTTCAATAGAAATTATTTTTAAAAATCAAAGTAGAATTTTAGTATGTCATTTTGTAAATAGAATGATGTTGTTCATTAATTACTAATGAATGCATGAATTAATTATTAAAAATTTTTGAAATATTCGTTTATTAAAATAGTCAAAATATATCACTATTTAAATATTAGAAAATGAAATAAAACAATTTAAATTGTTAAAAAATTGAAATCTTTTAAATTTAAATACATTTACTTATATACATTTTATTTTATTTCGAAATAAAGAATTGGCATTTGCTAAATTTTCAGTAGTGATAAAAAATGTCAAAATATTTCATTATTTTACTATTAGAAAATTAATAAAAACAATTCAAATTACGTAGAACATTGACACTTTGAAACTTAATTACAATTAATTATATACATTTTATTTTATTTCAAAATGAAGATTTACCATTTACCAAATTTGTAATAGTGATAGAAAATACCTTTCCTATTGAAATTAAAAATAAAAAAAATTTCTTTTTTTCGATGTATTAAGCTGGAATTTTTTCCCGACCGCGGAATATCGACGAGGTCGACCAACGAGTAAAAAAAGTATCGGGTGGGGCGAGTGGAAAAAAGCACGCGATAAAGCTTGTTTATCCTTTTTCCTAATAATACCTCGAACTTCCGGTTGCCTCTATTCGACCGCATTAGTAATTACTTCATTAAAAAAATGCGCAACCTCGGTCGTTTATTCATCAGCCTAACAACGACCAGTACTCTTCTCCCGTCGTACGTTAAGTCGTATGGAAATTCGCGTCGAGAATTTAAAAAAGATCGTACGATCAACCGTCGATAGAAATATCTATAAAAAAAAGGAGAAAAAAAACATTTTACGACGGGCTCGATTGGCTGAAACGATTCAAGAGAAAGAGAGAGAGGCGAAAACACGTGTCAAAGATAGCCCAGATGTCTGACGAATCTTTATACATGTTGGAGGCGTTGACCTTCGTTATACCGGGTGTTTCATAATTACTGACCCACTCGGGATTGGCAGGTTCGGGGAGGTGATCAAAACAATCTTGCCGAGGCGTTTTCCGATCCGTCCATTACCTTTCAAATGGGAGCGATTCGAATTTCGTATTGTTGTTTGGGTTTGTTTGGGTTACGACGTGCGAGGTAGGTAGGCGTTTGTCTCACGTGCGTATATCGCCAAATGTAAATTCATAAAAATCAAACTAAAACATTTTATTTTAAACGAACTGTAAGGTACCTGACCCATATAAGGCCCAGCGCCTAATAAAGCCTACCTTTCAAATATCCAAAACTCCAGTGTCAAACCGCTTGAGCTCTGATCGTCGAGTGTCTAACTTTGAATTGACGCAATTGCAAACAGATTTGCAGTCGATAAAAGGCAGAGTGTGCGATCCCACGTAGGCGTTTATTCAATTTCGACGTACTCAAACTTTAGAAAACAAAATTTTTATCAATATTACTCAGTGAATCTTTATTCTAATTATATGTAGTGGTTTATCAGCACTATACGTGTTTTTATCAAAATGTCAGTTTAAAATTGAAGATTATATATTTTAAAATATTTTTTTTGTACGAAGTTACAACGGGTATGGGCTTATTAGGATCAGTGGTCCGAATAAGGCCCAGGAAACGCTTTAAAACTTATGGTTAGTAGTAAACATTGTTTTCTAAGCGAAAATTGTTATTAATACGTTGATTATTGAATAAATAATTAAATAAACATTTTTGTTTTGTTGCAACATTCATATGTTTTTGCTTGTACTTAAAAACAAATAATGTGGGCCTTACATAGGTCAGGTACGTTAATCGGCCTTCAAGAAAAATTCCACTATCGTGCCGATTATGCTACAACGGGCCGTCGATGGAGGAAATATGGCATTTGGGCTTGAACCAAGTCACACGGAGTCGAGGCATTGGACTTGAGAACGAAAATAGGTTAAGTGGGTTCCTAAGTTCGGCGTGTTACATCGCAACTGGAAGTAAACAGGGGCTTTGGAAAGGCTAATAGTGAAAACCGCTGAACTGGTACTGAACTCGGGAAAAATCGGTTCGAAACCGATTTCAACAAAAAAACAGTTTGTAACCGATTTCCCAAGTTCGCAGCGGATTTAAAAAAAATCGTTTAGTACCTAACCGATGTTTTAGAAATTGATTTGTAACCGATTTCCAAAAAATCGGTAAGCGAGCACTTTCCAAAAAATCGGTTAGCAACCAATTTCAAAATAGACTGGTTTCCAACCGATTTTCAGACACATCGATTAGCAACATATATTAACACAATCGTTTAGCATCCAATAAATAAAAACTTCGGTTTTGAGCCGATTGCCAAAAAAAAACGATTTTTTCGTCGATTTTCAACCGATTGCCAAAAAAAAACTCCCAAGTTGTCTCCGTTTTGAGAAAACACCCCCCGCCCCCCCCCTTCAACCGCAAGATCGCAGCGAACTGTTGGCCTGACCAAAGAACGCACATTGCCGTTGTCCTCATCGCGTATGTAAATTAGCACGATGAAAGGAGAAGCGTGTTTGTCGTCTTTAGCACGCTTACTGTACTCGGCTCTGGAAAATTATATTCGTATTCGCTCGTCGGTCGGTTGCGCATGCGCACGAAGTCGAAACGTGAAAAAAAAGGGAAGTCTCGTTGGTGGGACGCATCGCGCGTGTCAGTCTTTCGTGATCATCGCGTTGGTACGTTTCAGTCATTCGCGTTCGCCGTCTCCGCGTATCCAATTGGCCACGGTCATCGACGCGCACGCACACAAGAACACACATTCTCGCGTTAAGTTATATTCCAGTTATCGAAGACAAAGAAAAAAAATCATCGCTACCAGCGCCGATTAGAAAGTCGCGGCCGCAAAGGAATTCCAAACAAATCCAAACAACAATAAACGAGCGCGAGTTTATTCGTTTATTTGAAAAATTCGACAACATGTAAAATGGGTCATGCGGAAATTGGGTTTGAACGCAAACCAGTCCGGATCAATTTCTGGATAAACAACAAAGGGGGAATCTGTACGATCGGTTGAAAAGTTTAAGCTACAGAAACTGCGTGCAAACCCAAACGAGATGGAAACGATTTTCGTGAAAAGAAAGAAATAATCGGTACGATCGGTTGAAAGAAAAAAGAAAAAGATCGCTACGATCGGTTTAATAAACAAAGAAAAAAATCGGCACGATCGGTTGAAAAGTTTAAGCTACAGAAACTGCGTGCAAACTTAAACGGGATGGAAACGATTTTCGTGAAAAGAAAGAAATAATCGGTAAGATCAGTTGAATGAAAAAGAGATACATATCGGTACGATCGGTTCGATAAAACAAGATAAAATCGTACAATCGGTTGGATTTAAAACAAGTTAAGAATCAGCATCATTGGTTGCATAAAAAAAGGAGATCGGTACGATCGGTTGGATAAAAAAGAAAAAAAAATCGGTCGATAATCGATATGATACTTGGAGACGCAGAAATTGCGTATAAATCCAAACGA
Organism: Ophioninae sp. B BG-2022a; assembly: GCA_030522765.1. NCBI lineage: Eukaryota > Metazoa > Arthropoda > Insecta > Hymenoptera > Ichneumonidae > Ophioninae sp. B BG-2022a. The sequence goes on from JAPYZJ010001913.1 coordinate 14,158, forward strand.
ATCGAAAACAATTTTCATTGAAGGAGTGAAAAAATCGGTTCAAGCGGTTACATAATAAAGAGTGAAAATCAGTACGATCGGATGAAAAATAAAACGTAAAAATCGGTACGGTCGGTTGAATACAAAAAAATCGGTACTATCGGTTGAATAATAGAAAGTAAGAATCGGTACAATCGGTTGAATGATAAAAAGTAAAAATCGGTACGATCGGTTGAACAATAAAAAGTAAAAATCGGCATGATCGGTTGACTAAAAAAAAGAACAAAATCGGTACGATCGTTTGGACAAAAAAATCGGCACGTTGTATACGATTGTCAATTCGGAGGAAGTGCGTATAAACCCAAATTAATCGGTAAGATTTTTTATCGAAAAAATCGTTATAGTCATCCGAATACAAAAGAATTGAAAAATCGTTGCGATCGGTTGGCGATTTGTATTGATGAAAAGGATGACAAATAAACATAAACAAACCGGAAAAATCGACGAGTGAAATTTGTCGCATATCGTTAATCAGCATTTGTGCAAAACGTGATATCGAATGTGTACCTCGCGTGTGCGAAATCTCGAAAATACAGTCGTTATCTAAGCACCGACCATGGGACGGAGGGAGATGACCACGTGATTCCGAAGAGCTTGTGATATTTTTGGGCGTTGCTGCAACGAACTCCGAGTGAACTTATTCGCGAATCCCGTTGATTGCTCAAGAGGGGGAGTCATTAATTCAAACAATGTCGACGATGTCACCGGCTTCGGGTTCTCAGCCCGCGAGACCGACCACGCTTAACTTGGACTTGGAAGTCGCGAACATCAACCAGACAGACGGGACTACCGTTTCGCCGTTGCTGCCGATTGGCAAAACGGTCAATTTGCAGTTTCACCACCTTTCGTACAGTGTACGAAATGGTTTGTTGTCCAGAGGTATGGAACATCCAATTGATGTTTGTTCATTTATTTTTGACGATTTATTTTCCCGTTGAAACTATTTTTTTAATAGTACGTAAAATAAGTGATGATTATTTTTTTGCAAAAAAATCGCTTTGCTACCGATTTTTAAAAATATCAGTGGACAAATGATTTAAGAAAAAGTGATTTTCAACCGATTTCCAAAAAAATCGGTTCGCCGGATTTCCAATCCAAGGAAATCTATGGATTTCCAAAAACATTGACTGACAACCGATCAAAGAAAAAAAAATCGGTTCCCAACCGATTCTTAATCTATCGGTTTGCATCTGAATTCCAAAGAATTTTCTGACAACCGATTATGAAAAAGATAAATTGAACATCGGTTTCTAAAAAAATCGGTTCCCCGATTATCAGGTAAATTGGTTCGAAACCGAACTTCGAAATATTGGTTACCGAAAAACAAAAGTTCGATTACCGGAAAACAAAAGATCGGAGAGGATTTAAAAAAAAAATTGGCGCGTGGCCATTTCAAAAGTAAGCGAAAAATGGCAACGTTTCGCTCTTTGCCACTGTCTATTGTTTGAATGCATTGTTGATCTGCAATTCTGATAATTCCATGCCTGAATATTACATTCCCGATCTCACCCTTATTAAACGACTGATAAGTGAGTCACACGACCTGCCAACAGCATCTACTATATTTTTACGCACATATTCCGCAACAGAAAGAAAATGATACGAGAAGGTCAACGATCTGCGGAATCTCGATAAAAACGGGACCCAGCCGCAGTTGCTACGAGAAAACGATCCTTGATCTCATTCATACAATAATCGCGGAAGCTTCTCTACCGATAACGATTTTCATCAGCATACATTGTATCTTTACATCTTTTTCACCGCTCAGAAAAGTACACCAGGTGTCGATGTAGGGCTTATCAAACGAGAGAGCAAGATTAATCGATCGTCAATTTAGATCGATCGACGAATCAATTCCTTCGGGGAGCCAATAAATCCAAGAATAAAGTTGAGAATTTTCAAAAAATCATGTGTAAATTTGACTCCGATATTCCAAAAATAGTAAAAGCACTAAGTTTTTCGAGTGCAGTCCATTTCTCGCTCGGAATAATTTGATACAATTTTTCAAAGTCGTTTTACTCGTAAACGGTACGTTTAAGGATACTTTTGTTCGAAACATGTTACCTAGAGTTTTTAATTTTCTACAAAAAAGGTTTTATCCATATTAGCCCCAGACCCGACCGTTCGCGAGTAAATGAGCTCTCAGTGAACATCAGTCATACCTCGGGAGGAAACTTTTCGTTTCTCTCTGATTTTTTGTTCAACCGTCAACCTCGCTGTCTCCTATTAAGGCTAAAACATAAAAACGATGTTTATATTTAAAATTAAGGGGATTACTTGTTCTCGCTCGTCTTTCGGCGCACTTTTTTTAAAACTTGGCAAAAAAAGTTTAAAAAATATAAAGTTCGATAAGAGATACGAAGTAACCACAGACTATGATAGAGACGAAATTCATTGTCTCTTTTGCATGCAAAGTTCAGACAGCCATGAAATAATCTCGTATCCCAGTGTTATCTCCATGTACGTTTGCTTTGCGATATCGGTGCCTCTTCGGCCTCCCCCTGGCATCGTTGTTCCCTTATCAATCGTTTTTTTACATAAGCGCCGCATAGATCTTTCCTGGAAACTTTCCGATCTTTTTTCTCGGTATGTACTCAACGAATATACAGAAGACGAAAATAAGGGAAAAAGTCCGATAGTTGCGAGGAATAATATATTAGGTGTAGTAAAAAGAAATCCATGATTTTCTAAAGTAAACCAATCACAAAACTGTCGCGAAAGTTTCTTCAGTACGAAATCTCACTGTTCCAACGCCGTCTAGTGTAACCCCATCGGACTTGTACAGCGCGAAATACAGGCAGATAAAGCAATCTATTGGAAAAATCATGGATTTCTTTTCACTGCACCCAATATATTAATATTTTTGTCGACGGTGACTAGAGAGTGGACACACAGGATAGCAGAATACGTAGTACCAGCGTAACTGGAAATCCGTTATTTCAGTAGCTCCGTCTTCTGCCACAAACGTCACTATCCACTCATTGGTGGATGTTTACATAAAATTCTAAATAAAATTTCCAATATAATAATAATTTGGATATGAAACTACTTATAAATGTAATTTTCCAATAAAATACATAATTTGAAATAAGAACCACCTGATAATATAATAATATCGTATATCGTTCGGTATAATATCGTTCATCACTCGCGCAGCACAAAGCTCTTTCCCATTTCCATGGAGACTGGAGTAACCCATTTCCATCATGGTCTCCTGGCTCGTGTGATTGTCGTGATATTGTCGTTTATCGCGCTTACGTCCGGTTCATTATCGTTTTTCCATTTATAAAGTGTAAATAATCTCTTTCCTCTTTAGACTTGGTGGATTTTGTTATTAAGGGTTCCCTTCAATTAGCAAGGTTAATGATTCGTTTTATTCTTTCATATATATACCTTAGTAGTATCGTTGATTTACATATATACAGGGTGTGGCGTAAATAGTGGTCCACCGTTAAGGATCCGATGTACCAGATAGTTAACTGTAATATATTATTATTTTAAACATTTTTAAACAACAGTTTAAAAAAATGTTCGTGAAACATTATTATTTTTTATGTATTGTGTTTTATTTACGCCACGCCTATTTTTCACGATTGCTCGATTATTCAGCAGCATAGAACAGAAATAAAAATGAGAAAATAATGGTTATCGTCGAAAATACAGCCAAGTTTGTAACAATTAATTAAAAAAAAATCTTTTTTTGGAAACCCTTGAATAAAAATGGTTAAAATTAGAATACGTTATAGTTAACTATTTGGGAAATCAAATCCTTAACGGTGGACCACTATTTACGCCACCCTGTATATGACTCGGATATTTTCGATTTATAAAAAAACGATTTAAAAATATATTGGTTTTCTACTGATTTTCAATAAAATTGACTAGCAACAAATTAAAAAAAATCGTTTAACAAACGAATTAAAAAAAACATCGGCTTCGAACCGACTCCCAAAAAAACCATTTTTTTTCGTTAGGTTTTTGTTCGGGTTTGTTTGGGTTTCCCTTTTCCAAAGAAACGATCTTTTCGTCCATTTTCAAACAATTTCCAAAAAAAATCAGAATTTTAAAACCATTTCCAAAAAAAGTCAGAATTTCGAGTCCACTGCTAAAACACGCTGTGTCCACTACTTTACTCCGGTCCCCATGTTCTTCGAACAAATTTTCTTTCCAGAATACAGGGAAGAACGGAAAAAAATCGCTTACTAGTAATCAGCGACCCCTGAAACCCTTGAGAATTTTCACGATCTTACAGTCATATCTCAATTTTGTATAATCGACCTTTAGTTTGTCCATAGCAAATTTTTTTTCCTCGTTTGTAACGTAGATGAAGACCGCGATTGTTTCATACGAGATTCTCTTCCAAATGAACTTTGATAAATAGATAAAGAAAGATCACGATAATTCACTTAACATTCTTTTTCTACGAGATTCTCGGTCTCGACTTATTTTTTATGTCATTGCTCAAGTTTTTCGAGGACACATTTTTATCGAGTCCACTCGAGACTTGGGCTAGCTTGCACGTGTCACGAATTCTGGAATCGTCTTTCCGATTCACAGGTGCACCAATGAAATCTCGAAAAGATTTCCACACAACAAACTCACGTCGACTAAAAATGGAAAACTGACTTTTGCGAAAAGGATTTATTCAAGGATTTTCCGGGGTTCCCGCTTCCCCTTAATGCTCGATGATTAATCTTTGTAGTCATCAGCCTTCGACTTCGATGAATCAAGAAGAAAAAACTTTTTTTATTCCTCGAATTAATCTTTTGTAGTTATAAAAAAATTAAATTAATTTTATTTAATTCAATAAACATTGTTCGTTCGGATAAACTAATTCTTTCGAATATATATATATTTTACATAGTATATTATATATTTTTATGTAGGTATCAATATATGATTTTTAATTTTCATATTTTTTTCTACATTTAATTATAGTTTCATTAAGTTAAAAAGTAATTTAATAGTTTTCCAGTCAGTTCTATTTTACTCATAAATAAGTTCTGCACGAAACATAATTATTCAATAAACAAAATATATTTGCGCTGAAAAATAAACGAAAAAATTGTAGGCCTAATATGATCGAACAGGTAATTTTTTTTTCAGAGAGAAAACAATTGTTGCGCGATGTAAGCGGAGACTTCAGGTCTGGAGAACTGACAGCGATAATGGGCCCTTCCGGGGCCGGCAAATCCACTCTTATGGACATTCTCGCGGGTTTCAAGTGAGTCATGAATTTTTTTAAAAAGAAACTTTTTCATTTTCATAATTCGTAAACGTTCCTTAAAGCATTTTTTGATATAATATTTTTTTAATGGACGCCCAATGTTTTCATATAAAAAATAAGACATTTAAAAACAGTCATTTTGTATCCCTTGTGTTCTATTTAGCATTTCTGTTTTCCAAAAAGAATTAATTAATTGATTAATTTTTATACTCATTGATTATATCAATTAATTAAGCATCATTTTTATTCATTGATTGATAAGATTAATTAATTATTATTCAGTAATTTTTTCTTTACATTCAAATTATTATTTATTATTATTATTTATTATCAAATTATTGTTTATTTATTTTCGGTTGTAAAAACACAATGATTTTTTTTAATTTTACGATTGTTTTTCAATGCATTTGATTTTCGATGAAATTCTTAGAATTGGAGGGGGAAATCGATGTTTATTAGCGATTTCTCAATCACAATGGTACAAATATTTTGCCAATCGATCGAACGGACGTTTTCCGAGAAATTCTCGAGTTTTGCAAAAGTGCGGAAGAAGCCTGAGTGCATTGGTGCATTCTCGGTGCAGTTGCCGGTGCACCTGCACCGAAGTGAAAAATACACGAAAGAACACGCGCACTCAGCAGTCGATTGGACTCTGCGACCTTTGCAGGTCTCTAACTGGCAAAAACACAGTAATAAAAAAAAAACGTAAAGTACACCTGTATCGGCAAGATGTATGCAGCTTCAGAAAAAAGTTGCAGTCTCATTAAGAAGGGTACAATTAATTTTTCTACGCGAGTTAAAAAGCTACATATAGACAAAAAGAAACAAAAAAAACGTCGAATCTTTTGGTTTTTTTCTGTTCTTATCGTATATATATTTTTCATATTTATATATATTTATATTTATTATTCGTATATTGCATTAAATTTGATGTTTTTCATTATCGCGCTTGTTTAGTTTTTCCTAAAATCATCATTCAAGTTTGTTTGGGTTTGTTTGGGTTGTAAGAGAATTTCGTATTCTCCCTCTCCCTCTATCTTGATAAAAAAAGAGGAAAAGGGTCGTAGAATTTCTGCGAAATTGTTACAAGCTCGTAAACGCATTTTTTCCTCACATATAATTTGTATTCGATACCATTATTATTTATGCTTATTATTTATTATAAATTTATTGTTTATTATATTATACTCATGACAAGAGCATTATAATTTATTCGGAAGCATTATTGTTAAATCTATTTATTTAAATTTATTGTTAACCGTGAGTTATAACCACTACGAATTCGATTTGATTTGAAAAACGACGTATTTGCCGCGCGTGGCAGAAAGCACGTGTGTGTTGCGCGCGCAACCATCCGTTGTGAAGTGGCGCGCGCAGGCGCGCCACTCTGTCGCGGAACGCGGTTTTCGCGGCAGTCGCGCTTCGGCCACCGAAGTATAACCATGTGTATTGTATCTGTCGTTATTCTCAGTTCTATACGCACATTTCGGACTTTTCCATTTAGTTGTCATTTCGTATCGTCCAATAAAGCGTCAATGTCGGAGCCATTAAGTTCCTTCAACTTTTTATCGATTTTCAATCGTCAGGACGTCTTCGATAACCGGAAGCGTCGCGATAAATGGAAACATTCGTGATCTCGTGGCGTTTCGACGGTCCTCCGCGTACATCATGCAGATCGACAATCTTCAGCCCTTGCTCACGATCGAAGAAACAATGCGAATCGCAGCGGATCTGAAATTGCGCTCGACCCACTGTGAAAAAATGCAAAGGGTAAGTCGTTAAATGCAAAAAAGTAGAGGTTCATTTTATTCATTCTTTTATTCAATTCTTTATGACGAAAATTAATAATACACATTCGAAAAATTGATAACTGGTAAAATATTGAAAATATAATATAAAATTGATTAAGAATTCATTAATAAAAATTAATAAAATCAATTAATACAAATGGCTAATAAAGTGAAAAACGAGGAAAAAAAATTGCATTTTATTTATTATTTGTCATTTCCATCCACGTTATCATTGGATATATATTTTGAGTCTTCAAACAGTCATTTTCCTATCAGTTTATGAACGAGAATCCAAACGAATCCAAATAAAGCTAAAAAATGGGCTCTCCTGCAGATCAACAAGATCTAAATAGCCGTGGGACTATTGAGTCGTCGGAACGTTACAAAGTGTCCTCCCTGCCGTCCGATCCCAAACAAAAACCCATATAAGAAATCATTTCGACTCCTCCAGATCGACGAGATTCTAAATGCCATGGGATTGTCCAGTCACCGGAATACCAGAATCGGCAAGCTCAGCGGAGGTCAAAGAAAAAGAGTCGCCATAGCCCTTGAGCTGCTCACCAATCCTCCGATAATGTTCTTCGACGAGCCGACCAGGTAAATCACATAGAATTAAATTCATTGGTGATTCCGAATTGAATTCATCAATGATTCGCAATTGAATTCATCTTTGATTCCGAATTGAATTCATTGATGATTGCAAATTGAATTCATCAATGGTTCCAAATTGAATTCATCTTTGATTCCGAATTGAATTCATCGATGATTTCAAATTGAATTAATCGAGGATTCCAAATTGAATTCATCAATGATTCGCAATTGAATTCATCGATGATTGCAAATTGAATTCATCCATGATTCTAAATTGAATTCATCCATGATTCTAAATTGAATTCATCAATGATTCGCAATTGAATTCATCAATGATTCGCAATTGAATTCATCGATGATTGCAAATTGAATTCATCCATGATTCTAAATTGAATTCGTCAATGATTTGCAATTGAATTCATAGATGATTGCAAATTGAATTCATCCATGATTCTAAATTGAATTCATCAATGATTCGCAATTGAATTCATCTTTGATTCCGAATTGAATTCATCAATGATTGCAAATTGAATTAATCGATGATTCCAAATTGAATTAATCGATAATTCCAAATTGAATTCATCGTTGATTCTAAATTGAATTAATCGATGATTCCGAATCGAATTAATCGATGATTCCAATCAGTCGTCATCTTCTTTCCTCATTCATAATTCTTCTATAAATCACTTTTTAAGTGGCCTGGACAGCGTTTCCTCCAAGCAGTGCCTCAGTCTTCTGAACGTCCTAGCCAGGGAAGGAAGAACCATAGTCCTGTCGATTCATCAACCCAGCGCTACGCTCTTCAACATGATCGATCATTTGCACGTCGTAGCGGATGGGAGCTGCGTTTACGCAGGTGGAACAAAGGCTCTCGTTCCATTCCTCGGCAAGCACGGGCTCCATTGTCCGACTCATTACAATCCAGCAGATTTCTGTAAGCTTCGAATCCTTGTTAGGAACAATTATTGGGTAATTATGCAGATCTAGGGCTCCATCCCAATTTGAGCGGGCGATTTTTTTTTGTCACGAATTACTTTGATTAGTCACCACTAGTGATATTTAGCCGGTCGAGGTTGATATTTTTTATTAAACCTGAACAAACCCAAACAACCTTAATTATTTTCATAAGTTATAAGATTGTTTGGGTTCGTTTGGGTATATTCTGGAACGCTCGTTCCAATAAAAACCCCATAACTTATAGAAATAATTAAAAAAATATCGGCTTCCGCAGGCTAAATATCACTGGTAGTGACTAGTTAAAGCAATTTATCACAAAAAAAACAAAGCTGATGACAAAATTGGGTCGGAGGCTCACCTTTGCATAATTATCAATCATTTCACCAGCGAACCCAAAATAACTTTGATAAGCCGCGTAACATATTTTTCCTTCATTTCTATCGCTCGATGGACTGACCGCAGTGATGGAAGTTTGCAACGGTGATTACGGAGACTACGTAGAGAAATTGAGAAGCTCGATACAGAACGGAATGTGCAACGACTGGCGGTCCAAATCCACCGTCGACTGGAGTGAAATAGAAGAAATCATTGCCTCCGGCTTGAACATCAATTTGACCGGATCGTCGATGAAAACACCCCAATCACCCATAACTCCACTCTACTTCGAACGACAAAACAAAAAACAGGATCCTACGTATTACGCAACGGGATTTTGGAAACAGCTTTATATACTTTCCAAGAGAAACGCGATTCGACTGTCCAGGGATAAGGTAATGTAGATTTGTCGTAGTTGATGAATATTGACAATTATCATTGTTGATGAATCTTAGAATCGTCATCACTGATTAATCGGGAATTAATCTTTGATGAATTCGAGAATTGGCAACATTGATGAATCTGACAATTATCACTATTGTTAGCATTGCATAAAGCAAATAAAATGGAGTTCGTACTCGAGTTTCGTTATTTTTGATAGCATGTATCATTGCATTTCATTTTTGAATACATTCCACGCATTCAATAACACCGGCACACAAAAACAAAAAACTATCTGTACACCGGGTGCCACCTATCTACGGGTATGTTTTTCGACCCGCTGAATACGAATTTCAAGTCATTTTAGGCCGTCCAGCCTTCAATTTCGAGTAA